>JBAMCP010002269.1:0-13683 GCA_037075105.1 Lissocephala sabroskyi | reverse complement strand
CCGGTCAATTGTTAGAAACTTTTCTCCCCCCCCCCCCCCCACACACACACACACACAACTGCAGATGAATTGACTTTTTATTATTTGTGCAATCCCTTGATTTATATTAAATTGCTTTCGATTTATTTAGCGACCAAGTGGGCGAGAAACTTTGCCGCTCAGCCCAGCTAAGAAAAAAATATCAGCCTCCTTCAAAAATAGTTAAATTTGTATTTTTTTTTTATTGTAATTTCTTTCGAAATCCCCCACTGGGCGCATTAAGTAAAAACGGAATAATTGAAAATTATCAGAGCTAAAGCGAAAGACAAGAAGTTGAAAGGAAATGAAGAAAAAATGAAATGAAAAAATCCATAAACAAAAAAATTGAAAAATAAACTTTTTAACTATTACTCATTATAAACGAAAGTAAAACCAATAAAAAAACGTAAACAAAAACTTTTTAATTTCGTTTTCTGTTTATCATTTAATTATTTTTTTTTATTATAAAAATATTCGGACGGATTTAACAACAAGAAGCAAACCAAACCTGATAATGTAAATTTTTGAAAATATATTTACAAACGAAGAACAACCGAGAAACTGCATTAGAATTAGAAACTGTAAACATAAAGAAACAAACATAAATAAGAATGTAAATATTTTCCTATATTCGCAAAACGAAACGAGAAAATCATAAAGAAACAAATGTAATTTGAATGCCCGCGGCAGACCGATCGGAATATTTTCGTCTACGAGATCCATTTTTTTAATTTTTGCAAATCAAAACTTCTTTAAAACTAGAAATACAAGAGATTTTGAATTGTGACTACGCGCAGAGTTTTTGTAACTGGGATTTGAAATTTACCGCCAACTTCTCCGGCCATTTTAAATTCCGCGCCAAGACAGCAACCCTGGCCGCTTGCCGCCTATCGATAGGAGCAAACTTTCGTTATCGATTGCTCTGAAAGTTTTCTATAAAGCGACTGCCGCAGTGAGCAACGCTGGCGACAAACGCGTTTTTTTTTCAACAAAAACAACAATTGAAAATTTAGAATTACTGCAAAAGTACAAAGCGGCAAAGTTTTAGCTCAACGATTTCCACGCCAACAGCAGTCAACAAAGCTTTAACCATGGAAGATCGTAAGTGCAAACTGGGGGAGTGCAATTTCCCAACTCGTTTTTTATTTTCCCTGCGGCCGCTATTTCCCCCTCTTGTGATTGGCAAAAAAGAACAAAATGACGAACTTTGTGCAGCGCTAATTAGCCGGGAAGGAGCTACGTTGGCCTAACGGTTAATTAGCTCGCAGAGTTCCACGGCGGCCGAAAAAACGGATGACTCATTGCGGCTGCCAAACAGGCGACAGGCCACAGGCAAATCGCGTGGGCCTCCACCAACCCCGGCAGATATTTTAAATATTTACATTTCAACGATTTTAATGGCAAAAACAAAACTTCCGACGTGGCAAATTCGACATGCACTCGCCGGGGGCGGCATCTGTGGCATCCACGACAGGGGGAGTGGCGGGGGCCGCCGTTCGTTTGCTTTATCGGAATTGCTCAATTGATTTGCCCACAATTATCAATTGGCCCGCAATCTGAGTCAATTGGGCCCACAAACTGAAGCTAGACAAAGCCCAGCAGCTGTTTGGGGGAGGGCAGCCCCGAAAAAGAAAACCAGATATCTGTCCGTTTGTCCGTCTGCTTGTTCGTGTTCTTGTGGCTTTTGTTTTGCTGTTTCTTCGCTGCTCTTTCGCTCTTTCTTCTACGCCGTCAGCCGTTCACTCTGACACGATTGCTGGCCAAGTTAAGCGAGCGGCTGGCTCAGTTGAAGTTTGGATGTGGCGAGGCGCGGAACCGAAACGAGGCTAAAGCAAATGAGAGACTGAGACGATCAGAGAATCTGCTGGGCTTGGGAAAAATGACCGCTATAAGACAGACAGACAGACAGTCCAGCCCGCAAATTAGAAAGTCATGACCGAATCAGAGCCCGTGAGCCTGGACTTCATCGAGGACTCCTACCTGCCCGGGATCGATGACATCACCACCACCCCCTCCCTGGAGGAGGACAACTCCTGCGACTGGAACGACGAAACGGAGTTGTTCCTGCGCCAGTTGACCCTCGACCAGATCTTCTATGACATTGACTCGGATTATGCCAACTCCTTGGATCCTGGGCCAGTGGAAATCGGGGCGGCCAGCAAGCGCTTCCGTTTGAAGTTCCTGATCAAGCGCACGCTGCGTGAGGTGCGCCTGAGCTTCGTGGACCTCTCGGCCAGGATAGCCAACAGCAAAAACTACCAGCGACTCCTGGCGCTGCGCCGAGGTAAACGGAGGCGGGGGGGACGGCGCGCGTTTGTAGAGAATCGAGGCGATTCGAGTCGAAGACTTTTAACCAAGCTGCTTTTGCTCTTCTTCTTTCTCTTTCTGTCTTTCGCTTTCTTGCACTCATTCGGCACGTGGGGGCACCCGCAGTTTGTGAGTATCAAAAAATCGGCTAACAAAAGAAACGAAAATTCAAGTTTGCTTTCAAATTCCCCCAACACTCACAGCCTATGAGGATGTGGCCTTCAAAGGAGGTACAAAAATCCCCCCACGGCAGCCACCCCACGACAACCCTAAAATTTGAGATTTTCTTATCGATATTTTTTGCTTTTAGATCACTCGGCCAATTTATCGGAGCCTGCCTCCCCGGCGGCCTCAGTGGCCTCGGCCGAAATCGCAGCCGAATTTGCCGCGCTCTCCGTGGAGGAAAAGGAACAGCGACGCGCCGAGTGGAGTCAGGTAAGTTTATGTCCTGCGTCCTGCAAACAAAACTCACTCTCATGTTTTACCAGGAGCTGGCCCGCGTGGAGGAGGAGATCAACACGCTGCGCACGGTTCTGGCCTCGAAGACTCGCCACGCTTCCGATTTGAAGCGCAAGCTCGGCATCACCGTGTGGAAGGAGCTCACCGAGGACGTCAATCAGGGCTTCAAGAATGTGAAAGAGAGCACTGTGTAAGTAGAGGAACCGCAAAGGACAAAGGACCTGTAGAGTTTTTTCATTTGGCTTTTTGGTTGGAACGAAATTCGTTGTTTTTAGTTACCAATCCGTGGAGCAAAGTGTGGGCAACTTTTCCAAGGCCGTCCACGAGGCACCCATGTAAGTAATTGTGTTAAAGCTCCGCCCCCACCCCCAATCCTTTTCTCACTCCTTTAACACAATCACTTTCATTTTCTATGGCTGCTAACAAAAAATCGGTGTTGGTTGGGGAAACTCAAGGAATTTTATAAACTCAAATTTCTTTTGTTTTGCAGCTTCCAAAGGACCGAGTCGGTCCTGAAGTCGACCGGGGAGAAAACAGCCTCTGTGTTTGGCAGCATCACCAGCGGCATCACCTCGAAATTCTCACAAATGAAAAACTCCGAGTCGATGCGTTCGATCGAAGAGAAGGTCGGCTCGGCCTATGAGAACGTTAAAGTAAGCTATGAACACAACAATTTTTTGTGCCAATCTCATGCGGTAACTACCACTTTATATTATCTATCTCATCTCTTATTAACCCTCTAACGACCACTGTACCCAATTTGCCCCCAATTTGCACGTAGTTACTTGGGGATTTGGTGCTTTGTTTTTGAAATTAACACACTTATTTTTCTTCTTGTATCCCTCGATTGTGTTTAATGCTTCCTTTCCTTTCGGTTGCAGGGCAAGGTGACATCGCGTTCGGGTTCGGTGTCCAGCTTCCCGGATGCTTTGGACGAGAACAACACGGCGTCGGGCTTGAATTCGCCGACGGACTCGCAGGGCAAATGAGCGGCCCGCAGCTTTCAATTCGCGTAAAATAATCAAAACTTACACACACACACACACAAAACAATCGTATATTTTTTAAATTTGGGTTTCATTTGCCACGCGAGTTTTTCAAAAACTTTCTCTGTGTTTTTTTGTCTTAAATTTTAACTTTAAGTGCAGCGGCTTGTAAAATTAGAAAATACACATACACACTCATTTAAATATTGAACTGCATACATTCTAAAAGCGAGAATAATCGTGGATTTATAATGTTATACGAATAATATATAAACAAAGTATTTTATTTTCTTTTTTTATTTGAGAATTCTAAAGAACCTGAAAAAACCGTTTCACCACCACAAACCACAATAATATTAACAACACCAACCCATTTAATGTAAAAAGTTCAAAGCGGAACGTAATTTACCACAATCGTCCTAAGATTTTGCTATATGTGTACGGATAACGATTTCTTAAATAAAATTTAACCAATTTTGCGCTGCGCATATTTCGAGTGCTTTAAATTCAAACCCGAAACGGTTAAGGCGCGCAAATTAACAGCGGTTCATATAAAACCAGGGCTGCAGAAAGTGTAGCAGCCAAGGCATGAGTTTTATACCAGCCAGCTAAGCGGAGCATTCATATTTATTTATTTATTTGTCCTTTATTCCCATAAACATTTTACATTGACTTAAAGCTATATAAGTATTATAGATTTTACAGAGTTTAGTAAGGATTACTTATCAACTGAATTATTTTGAATTTAATTAATATGTATGCAAAATTAGTAATTCAAGGAGAGGAGGGAACACAAAAACCTTGATATGAGGAACATTCATATGAATGCCATTAAACCACGAAAAATATATAATTATTAAACACATTTACACAGCAATTAAATAAAATAACAAACAGATTAACCGATTTTTTTAATATTTATGAGGGCTTCATGGCAATAAGCTTTTGTCCGCCTGTTTTCAAACAGCTGTTTCATGTGCAGAACATGGGACAGGAAGAAGAAGAGCTCGCCTGCACGATATAAAAATACTAAAAAGAGTACATATAGCGAGCCCCCGGAAAAGCCACGGTTATTTATTAATTAGCCATGCCGCTATTGTCATCGTCGCTGTGTCTCAACTAAGAAGGCATGCTGAAATCAACGAAATAACAGCGGTTCTCTGTTTGTGTTTGTAAGCCTCAAGAATTATGCATTTAACTTTCGTGTTCGTGCTCATTTGGCTGGCCTATTTGCTGTCCAGCGGCGTGCTGCTTTTCTCTCGCGGCTTCCTCTTGTCGCGCGTGGCCAAAACCGAAGTCAGCTCCTGCCGCCGCCTCTCCAACAATCCCAATGATGTAAGTAAAACGAACTCACTTCCGCCGTCCACCGATTAATTGATTGCCCGGCAGGAATACTTCCTCACCGCGGAGGTGGTGAACGAGATCTTCAAGGATGTGAACGCCTCGTCGAATTTATGTCTTCCACAAAAGTCCAAAGTCATTATCTTAGTGATCGACGCTTTGAAATACGAATTTGGGGTGTACAATGAAAACGCCACCGATCCGCTGCCTTACGAGAACAAACTCAGCGTCCTCCATGAATTGCAGCAGGGGTTCTCGAACCACACGCGGCTCCTGCGCTTCAAGGCCGACCCGCCGACGACGACGCTGCAGCGGCTGAAGGGCCTGACCACCGGCAGCCTGCCCACCTTCATTGACATCGGCTCGAACTTTGCCTCGCCCGAGATCAACGAGGACAATGTGATCGACCAGATGGTCAAGTCCGGCCTGCCGCTGGTCTTCCTGGGCGACAGCACCTGGACGGACTTGTATCCTCGACGCTTCAAGCGCTCCTACTCCTATCCCAGCTTCGATATCTTCGACTTGGACAGCGTGGACAATCAGATCAAAAAGCATCTGCCCCAGGAGCTGGCCAGCGATGATTGGGAGGTGCTGATTGCCCACTTCCTGGGCGTGGACCACTGCGGCCACAAGCACGGGCCCAACCACCCGGAAATGGCAAGGAAGCTACGCGAAATGAACGAGATCATCAGGTGAGTTTAAGAAAGAAAAAACGCTGCCTGTTAATCGGTTAATTTTCCCTCTAGATCGGTGATCGAGCAGATGGACAACCAGACCACCTTGCTGGTGATGGGCGACCATGGAATGACGGGCACTGGGGACCACGGCGGCGACTCTGAGGATGAGACCAATGCCCTGCTCTTTGCCTATTCCAAGCTTCACCCCTTCTACGACAGTGACGTGGGCTCGGACCCGCAAATGCTGCAGCAGGTGAGCCCGATAAGATTAGAATGCGTCATTAGATAAGATTCGCTTTTTGTGTCCACCAGATCGACTTGGTGCCCACGCTGGCCACCATACTGGGCGTGCCGATTCCCTACTCGAATCTGGGGCTGGTGAACTTCAACATTGTGCCGGAGGTGAAAGTGCCTCACCTCAGCCGCTTCCAGACGCTGCTGCTGCATGCCTGGCACAATGCCCAGCAGATCTATCAGTATTTCTACTCGTACGCGGCGGAGAACAAGCGCACGTTCAGCGTGGAGGAGATGGACAAACTGGAGACGGAGTTCATTCTGCTCACCCACCGGGTGAAGGCCATTTACAGCGAGGCTGCCTTCAAGTCCTTTGTGGGCGATTTGAACACCAATCTGCGGGATATTCTGGACACCTGCCGCGAGATTTGGGTGAAGTTCGACTCGACGCAAATGTCGCATGGGCTTTTGTTTGCCTTCCTGCCGATTTTCTTTGCCTTTTTGCTGGTCAACAACTCCCAGCCGGGCGACTTTGTCGGCCTCTTCAAGCCCCGCCAGGTGGCCTACAGCTACCTCTTCAACTTTGCGGCCGGCGTGTTCGGCTATCGCTACTTCAAGAGCTTCTCCTTCAAGACCGAAGAGCACGGCGTGATCTTCTTCACCGGCCTGCTGAGCGCCGTGATCCTCGGCTACTTCACGCTCAAGAACTGGACGGCCATAGCCACGAACTGGGCCGGCGTCAGGCGCTTCGGCCACAAGGCCACGCGGTTGATTCTCCTGGCCACAATGTCGGTGTTCTTCTCGAACAGCTTTGTGATCCAGGAGGCCAAGATCCTGTCGTACCTGCTGGTGGCCGTGGTGCTGCTGCTGGTCTACGAGCTTATACAGGACTACATGCGGCTGGAGTTCAAAAATAAGTTCAAAATGTCCCAATTCCTGCAGTCCACTCTCTTGCGCTTGATCCTGGCCAGTTGCCTGGCCATTTGCTTCATACGCTTCGCCTACACGCTGTTCCGCTGCCGCGAGGAGCAAGGCAACTGCGGGGACTTTGCCTCGGCCGGCTTCGCCATCAGGCGACCCTCCAGCGGCCAGACCTACATCCTGGCCGTGGTCCTTATTGTGGTCTACACGACCCTCACGCGTTTGTATCTGCGCTCCTGCGGGAATCTGACCGGCAATGCCCCCAATGTGCTGCTGGCCCGCTACGGCCCCACGGTGGCCTCGATTTGCGCCGGCGGCCACATCCTCCTGGCCAACAGCGCTGCCAAGAACATCTCCCGCGTCCACATCGACACCCTGGCTTTGGTGATCTACGGGCTGCTGGTGGTGCAAGTGGTGATGGTGACGGTGGCCCCGCTCATGACGTTTGTCCTGGCGCCGCGCGGAGCCAACACGATTGTGGTGAACGGCCAGCAGGGCATAGTGCCGGAGATTTTCCGCAAAATGAAGAAAATGTATGCGGGGGCCGAGGACGGCCGCGGGCCACGCGACGAGATTCCCGTGGTCTATGGCCTGGCCACGGTCTACTCCTCGATCCTCATCACATTTGGAGTGTTCCTGGCCATGACCCTGATTGTGCTGCTCGAGCCGCGGGCCTCCATAGGCCTGGTGGCCTGCCTGGCCGTGGCCGCCATTCTGCTCAGCATCCACGGCATCCTGCGCTACCGCACGGCCAAGAGCTTTGGTGAGTTTTCAGGCATTTAAGCTGCTCCAGCTGATGGATGTTTTTTCCTTTCCAGAAACCTGCATCCAGCCCACGTTCACGGCCGTGGTCGGCTGGTTTTTGCTGGCCCATTTCTGCTTCTTTGCCACCTCGCACCAGACGACCCTCTCGCAGATCGACTGGCGGGCCGCCTTCGTGGGCCGCTCCACGGGCCTGGGCCAGTCCACCTTCATCTCGGCCGTGCTGGTCATCCTCAACACCTTCAGCGGGCCCATCTTCTTCTTCAGCATGTTCGCCCTGCTGGCCACGGAGACCTACTCGCTGTTTGCCTTGTTCCCCAACCTGATCAGGAGCCACAGCCAGCGAGGCAAGCGCGACTCGCCGGCCTCGCTCACCGAGCTGGCCAAGGAGGCCGTCGGCTTCGACATGACCCGCGGCGAGCTCACCCTCTACGAGTACGAGGACTGCTTCCTGGGCGCTGTCTTCAAGCTGGCCGTGCAGTTCTTCATGCTCCAGGGCCTCAAGGTGAGCTGGGCAGTCGCGGAGAGATTTCCTTTTAAATCCTTTCTTTCCCTTAGGTTTTCTGCGCGATGTTTGCCTGCACGATTCACTGCCGGCATTTGATGGTTTGGAAGATTTTCGCGCCTCGTTTCATCTACGAAGGCCTCACCACGTTTGTGGGCTTGGCGGCCCTGATTGTGGGTTATCTGCTGGTTGTGCGTATTCACCGTGCGGTGGACGGTCTCATTCTCAGGATCAACAAGGACAAGTAGCCTACTCCGCCCATCCGAGCGCACAACTCAGCTAATCTGCAAATGCCATTTTCGACCTCTCACTCTCAGCCTATGCAATACTATTTATTTAGCTTTTAATAAATTGTATTATAGAAGTATCCAAGCAGCCAAGGTATCCAAGAATGCCAGGTGACAACTCTGGCAGCAACCAGAGCAGGGAAAAGCCGACGAAGATATATAAAGGACAGTTCCTTTCCTAAGCCAAAGAAATAGGTTGTCGAAAGAGGTCAAGAGGCCTCAGGTCAAAAGGTCAGCTTCTGACCCGCAGTATAAAATTGCATTAAAACAGGGAACAGTTGAAATTCTGCATTAAATTGGATTATTTATATAAACCTGATGATCTTAGGTGCCTATAAAGATGATCCGTTTCAAAATCGGTTGATTAGTTAACGAGATAAAGTCGATTAAAAAACCTGGCTTCAAAATTCAGCCAAATCGACTTTACCTGCCTTACGCCGCTAGATGGCGCCAGGCTGAAAATCTGCATTAAATTGGTTTATTTATATAAACCTGATGATCTTAGGTCCCTATAAAGATGATCCGTTTCAAAATCGGTTGATTAGTTAAAGCGGATTAAAAGCCTGACTTCAAAATTACCGCCATCTGCCGGCTAAATCGACTTTGCCTGCCTTACGCCGCCAGATGGCGCCAGCTGATTGCCCCTGTAAATTTTCCCCGCTGGTTATAAAAAAACGCTTCCTTTTGTTGGTGGTGTTTGCGTGTTTTTGTTGTTGTTTATTTTCTTAATTTTTGTTTTCATTAACTAAAATTGTATTTTGTTTTGTGTAGCAGTTAAAAATTAACGCCTCTTAGTTTCCAAAAAAGACACAATCAGCCGACAAGATGCGAATTCGCTTTCTCCTCGTATCCTTGCACAATCCACAAAGGCGCTTGCACTTTCTTTATAGTTGCTTATTCACCCACACACTGATCGTTTTTTTTATACTAAGTACATACAAATTGCAAGAGCCTCCTCCTTTAGGCTTAAAATTACAGGAGGGGAGGGGGGGGGGGTGTTAAGGACTTAAGTACGACAATTTAAGTAACAAAGTTGTCTTTACAATTTTAAAACACTCGAGCAGAATCCTGGCTCATTTCTAACAGACAAGAAGGTGGGCTAAAGTGGGCGTGGCTGTGTGTGTGTGGGTGTGCGGAGATTCAAAAAAAGGACGTGCTAATGGCCATTGAGCACCAATGGCGTATTCGAAATCCCGTTGGAGTTCACAGAGCCTGCGGCTAAAAAAACCAACAAAAAAGTAGAGAAAAAAAAGAATTTGCCAAATGAAAAGAGAAAAAGAAAACGAAAAAATTTCGAGCTCTCTGAAGTTAAAAACTCCAAAATGAAAGTAGAAACCCTATATACAGATTAGTGGAGGCGGGCGGGACGAAAGTCTCCCATTGCCGATCTTTGGCTGTGATATGGCAAACCGTTGGTCGGTTGGTTAGTCGATGAAGTGACGATGAGGCAGGATCAGTCGCTGGTGTTGTCGTCGTAGGACTGATACTGCTTGGGCGGCTTACCGTGCGTCGTGGAGCGGCAGAACTTCTTGGTGGTGCTCCAGTCCTCCTTCAAGGACAGATTGAACATGGAGTAGTCGGGATCGCCGGTCACCTCCTTCACAATGTTCAAGAACTTGGGCATGCAGTTCTTCAGCGCCTCCCCAGACAGCGAGGAGTACGTTTCCAACAAAACCAAACCCTTGCAGCTGCCAAGGATCAAACCAAATAAGTTATAGGACTTAAGATATAAGGAGTTTCCTCCTCACCGTGGATGGCCGGGCTCTTTGTAGATGTCGAGCTGGAAGTATTGGTTGTTTATGAGGAAGCAGCGCCGCTTCTTGTAGATGGTGAAGTGCGCGTCGTCGCGCTGGGCCAGCAGGTTGATGTAGTCGCGATGGGTCAGCTGGGTCTTGACCTCGATGCGGGCCTGGCCGTGGATGTTGGGGCGGCGCTGGGTGTGGATGTAGCTCCAGTGGTTCTTCTGGCCGCGTTTGCGCAGGCGCGCCTGGACCTTGGGGCCGGCTGACTGCAGGTAATGATGCACCACATCGAAGTCCTGGAACGGCGGGAACTCCGAGTCGCCAGGCAAATAGGCCACTGCAAGCAAAACACAATTAAAGGACCTCCAGGCACAAGGATCTGATGGCGGCTTACCCAAGTACTTGAGCTTGCGGGAGGTGGCCTGGAGGCGGTCGCCTATGTCGATGCCCAGCTTCTGGCAGACGGACTCGATCATGCGGTTCATTTTCGTCTCGAAATTTGTCGAGTTGTCTATCACATCGAAGTAGGGATGGCCCACCCAGGCGGCGGCCGATTTGTAGTCCAGTTCGCGGGCCAAGTCCACGCCCTCCGAGCGGCAGGCATGGTCCTGCAAACAAACCAAAGGATTTGATTTTAGTCACTAATAAATCAAGAAAACAGCAAAGGAAGAAATTCTGGCCAGGCTTTAAATTCTAGCTGTAAAGGCTGCTAAGGGTTCTGGCGGGGATTCACTGACTCCTGGGTACCTGGTAGTGGCGTTTTCTTTTCTTTGTGCGGCGGGAAAGACAGGACATTAAACAGATCAAGGGAACCCGCGTCAACTCACCTCCGTGGAATAGAACTCCTCGGCTCCATTGGCGGCCGACACCAGATGAAGGATCTGATTATAACGGTTATCACGCATCTCCACGGGGTTCCATTTGTTGGCCGCCATCATTTTCTCCCACTTCTCCTTCGAAATATCTAAAAGAGAAATCGAGAATTAAGTTCCATAATTCGGGGAGAGGGGGTGGGGGCAACTCACAGGCGCTGGCATCCATAACCCCGCGATCGCAGATGATCAGGCAGTTGCGGGTGCTGGAGTTGCCCAGTTCGAAGTAAGTATTCTCGATCTGAACCATCGTGCGTATCAAATTCTCCTGGAATTTGAAGGCTGCAAGAGAAGATTACAAACACCGCGATTAGATTTCCCAGCCAAACAAAACTAACCAAACATTAAAAACATAAAAAATTGTATATATTTTTAGCATTTAATGAGGAATGGATGAAATGACGAGGCCTGCAAATGAAATTCAATATTCTATTTTTCTTTTTCTTTTGCGGTCGCAGCTGTTCAAACACAAGGCCAGCTGACGTGGGCGGGGGCGGGGGGCCCTCTGAACTTGAAAGTAAATCAAATCAACCGCAAAAACAAAATGCGGCTGATAGTGAAAAAAATAAAAACATAAACAAAAGAAACTGTTGTGGGAAAGCCACGCCCACAGCCCCCGTCGACAACTTGTTGCCGTGCAGCAGTTGCGCAAAAAGCCCCGTTAGAATTTCCATTGCAATGAACTTGACTCATCTCGCAACCGATGCGTCAATCGCGGGGGAGGGCGCGAATTACACAATAGCGCCGCCAAGCGGGCCTAGCCTGCGTGGGAGAGCAAGAGAGAAAGAGAGCGGCCGGCGGTCAGTTCTAATCTAATTAGCGCGAAATGATGTAACGCGCAAAACAAAGCGCAAGCCGGCAAGAAGAAGACTGCCAAATGATGCAAATTTCCAGCCCTCGTGGCTGATCGCCGGCCCTCGGCTGGCAGGGTGGCAACCCCTTAAACTGGTTCCCAGCATAAATGATTACAAATCGAGCAACATAAATCGCCCCCTCCCCCTGCCCACACATTTGCATAATAAAAGTTTTAAACGCGGGGGAATTGAGTGTTTAGGCCGATTTTCGATTTTTGCCACTGTATTTTTTTTTTGTTTATGCAAATCGAGCGGCCCGCCGGCTAATGAAGAAATTGAGATTCGCTGGGGACAGACGAAGACGACACGGGATCCCATTTATGATAAATAAAATTCACTTTAGAATCAATTTACGCAAATCAATGAAAATGGCAGCAGCCGCAAAACACAAAGCGGAGTGAGGGGGACGAGAGGGTTGTCGTGTGTCCCAAACCCCCACTCTTTTTTTCGGGGAGGTGGGGGGATGATGACAGAATAACACCCTAATTAACGTCAGATTGCGAAGCTTTACAGTGAGTAATTCAATTATTCAGACAACTGGAGAGGTTCTTTATTTTATGGAAGGGGGAAGTCTCCTTAGAATGGGTGGAATATTTGGAGGATGGAGAGCAAAATTATCTCTTTTTGTGTTTTGAAAATTTAGGGAGAATAACAGATGAAGGGAGGTACTCAGAGGCTCTATGTGGAATCTCTTTAAACTCTTTTATTCCTCTTAATCCAGAAAAATTCTTTCCCCGACTTTAGAAATCCAAATAAAGAGTCCATACTCCAAGATCTGTACTACCCCATATAAAGCTGCCGTTCTATTCCCCCGAAAGACCCAAATAGATATAACCAAGGACCTTTACTATGAGTAGAAAGCCAAAAGTTTAAGTTCCCAAAAGGCTTTAAGTTTCCAGCCTCCAAAATCCCATGGAAGCTTTTTAGCCGAACAATTTCAGCGCCCACTGTGCAAGGTGAAAGAGAGAGCACTAAAAGAGAGTGAGAGAGACGGAGTGACAGACAACTGACGATCGACTGGCAGACGTCAGAGGGCACGTGACGTGAACCCGGGCAGTTCGATCTTCCCTCTCGCTCGCTCTACTGGCTCGAAAATTGCACAAGAAAAGAAGCAAAATAAAACGCTTAAGTGAAAAACAAACTGAATGCGCAAAACTGAAAACCGTGAGAGGAAATTAGCCAAAGCCGCCAAATCACAAAAGTCAACCGACTCATTGAGTTTTTTGGGCATCGCCTGGGGCTTTTATAGAGTCCGTGCTAATGGGCCGGCCTTCTTGAAATTTCTAGGGTCACGAGCACGTGCTGCCCGTCATCGTCGAGGGAAATGCTTTCTAGAAAGTCAGACGAGACGGTTATGTGACTGTCAGCGAATGTGGCCAAAAATAAATGTCCCATTTCGAAATGCCGGCGAAGATTCTTGTGAAAATCTCGTAAATGAAAAAATGATGGACACCCGCAAAAACACACACACCCACACACACACGCGTACACCCCCACCCACACCTTTATCGTATACAAATTTGTTAGTAAAGAAAACAGATAAAAAACAAAAGCGAAACACTCAAATATTTGAGAGGGATTAAAACCGGGAGATCGTAAATAAGATGGGGGGAGGGGGGGATTTTGAAAAAACACGCAAAAAAGTCTTCAAGGAAATTATTGGAGAGGCTTTCTAAGGGCAAAAAAGGAATTAAGTTTCTTTGAGAACTGAGGTAAAG
>JBAMCP010002268.1:0-13688 GCA_037075105.1 Lissocephala sabroskyi | reverse complement strand
CTACCATTTTATAAATAATCACACTTTATTACTAATAATTCTCATTTAAAATAAATTGATTTTTATAACCAACGGCTGATTTGGCCAGGCCAGGGCTGCGTTGAATATATCGAAGTTCAAAAATCATAAAATAAATTTAAGAGTTTCGTAGTATACAAAATTATATTGGAGTAAATTTAAATTAAAATAAATATTTCTTATTTATTTATTACAATATTTGTTGCCTGATATCGATAGTTATGTTGTGGGTTTCGGCTGACTTGGCTGCACTTCGCTGTGAATGGCAAAAAAGAAGAACCCTAGGAAGAAGGAGAAAAAGAGAAAAATTTTTGTTTTGTTGAAAAAAAATATGGAGTATTGCACAAAATAAAGCAAGTGCCGCGTTGGAAGTGCAAGCACAATTACCATTTCGCTCAACCGTGTGCAAAATTATAAAAAGTGCCTGACATTTTCTTGTTTACTAAATGCAAACAAGAAAATTCCACCAGACCTTGACTGGCATACGCATACCCACACACACACACACACACACCCGCGCGCGCTCACTAAATTTCCGAGGTGTGCAGCTGCCGTGTTTGCCAAATTAACACAAAAGCAGCAACAACAACAAACACAATAGAAACCAGATCGAGAAACTTTCAACAATCGTTGGGAAGACAAAGGACTTGAAAAAAAATGGTCAACGTGCCGCCGCTCCTGAGCAGCACACCGCCGCCTATCGATTTTGGCGAGGACGACGACGATTCCGGCCTGCAATCGACTCTGAATTTGGACGACGGTGACGAATTCTCCGACTTTGGCTTAGTCACCCACGAAGCCGAGCTCCCACCAAAAGGTAATTAATTCCGCCCGCCTCCCCAAAGCTTCATATTGAATTTCCACCCTTTTTTTTGTATACAAAGAACCAGCGGCTCCCCTCTCGCCGGTCCTGAAGAATGGCCTGATGACGCCGCCCCTGCCCTCGCCTGCCAAGCAAACCGTAGAGGCTTTCAACTTTGAAATAATCGGAGGCCAAACCTCCCCGCCCTCCCCACTTCCTTTGGTTGAGGAAAACAACAACCACTCGGAGAGCGGCGACGATGAGCCCGAGACGCCCTCCCTCAGGCTGGACACGCTCAGCCTGTCCTCCAGCGAGGAGCCAGCAACCAAAGCCCACAGCCTGTGCCACCAAGTGACCCTAGAGGATGTGTCCGACGAGAGCGACGAGGAGTGCTCACCAAAGAAACCCAAAGATCTGTACATACGCGAGGGAGCCGAGGATTTTTTTGCCATAGAATTGGTGGCCGCCAGCGCCGCCCCAGTCACGGAATCCTCTACCCAACCAGACGAGAATTGTGATCAGTCTAAGGACCCAGACTGCCTGGACTTTGCCGCATTCGAAGACGTAAAGCCGCCCGAGGAAGCCGAAGAGGACGAGGATTTTGGTGACTTCGCGGACTTCTCGGCTGCCCCGCCTGCTCCTGTTGCTCCCGAGGAGTCCCCGCCGGAGGACGACAGCTTCGACGACTTTCAGGACTTTGCCAGTCCGGCAGCGCCGTCCCTGCCAGTCCAGCAGGACGAGGAAGACGACGACTTCGGCGACTTTGCCGAGTCCGCGCCGCCAGTGGCAGTGCCGCCGCCGCCTCCGCCCGCCGTCAGCCAGCTGAGCATCAACGAGCGAGTGAAGCCCGTTTTGGAGCTGATGTTCCCCAGCCTGGTGAGCTGCCAGGACGAGCATTTGCCCAAGTCCTTGGCCAGCTCACAGACTCTACACTTCAGTGCCATCGAGCAGGCCAAGGCTCTGGACTACCAATGGGCCAGCTCCGAAATGAGGCATTCGCTGGTCCGCTCCCTGGCCATCGATTCCCGCAATATAGTGAGTAGTCGGCCAGGAACTGCAATCAGTTTATAAAGAAATCTTTTCCAGCTCTTTGGTGAGAAGTGGAATCCCTCGATGCCGCGGTTTGCGGCCAATTTGAGCGGCGACCTGCTGAAGCCCATGAAACCCACAGCGGCCCCGGCAGCGGCTCCTCTGGAGAGAAGTCAGGCGGCCAGCAGTTGTTCCTTTGGGGGCTTGGAAGGTGAGTGAAGTGGCCGGAGAGCTGATTGATTTTGTTGGTTGCAAATTTTTACTGCTACACACGAATTTACGGTTAACAGTTTTGCCAAATTGCCACAAACTATCGCTATCGCTTTCAGTTGTCTTTAGGGGGCCGATAATTATTGCGCTGGCAAGAATCGATGCTTTGCGAGGAGTATCAAAGCCGCTTGCAAATATCGATGCTTTGCGGTGAGCGGTGGCGGCGCTTGCAAGTATCGTTGCTTTGCGAGGAGCACCGAATGCTCTTGCAAGTATCGATGTTTTCTGGTAAGCTTCGGTGGTGCTTGCAAGTATCGATGCTTTGCGAGGAGTCTCGAAGGCGCTTGCAAGTATTGATACTTTGTGATTAATTTCGACGACGCTTGCTAGCATCGAAGCTTTGTGATAAGCGGCGCCTGCAAATATCGATTCTTTCTGAGAAGTATCACTGGCTCTTGCAAGTATCGTTACTCTACGAGGCGTCTCAAGGGCGCTGGCAAGTATCGATGCTTTGCGAGGAGAATCGAAGGCGCTTGCAAGTACCGATGCTTTGTGATGAGTACTGTAGACGCTTGCAAATATCGATACTTTGTGAGAAGTGATTCCGCCGCTTGCAAGTATCGATGCTTTGCGATAAGTACAAGCGGCGCTTGCTAGTATCGATGCTTTGCGATAAATATCAGCTGCGAATAATTACTGCCCGCCGATAACTTTCGCTTTTAGTTGACCAACGCCAACCGATTGGCAAAATGATCGGCTTTTTTGTATCGTTTCGCCTTCTTTCATTTGTTGTTGCTTTGAAATGAAAATCTATCTTCCTCCCGAACCCGAAACCCCCCACCAACCACTCGCACATCTTTCAATTAGTGATTTATCCATATGATAAATTGTGTTTAGAATCACATGTACAGACTTCTTTACAATTGGAACAACTACAACAACAACAACAACTTGACCAACTAACGATGCTGGCTAATGCTGATAAAATAAATCTTGTTACCTCTAACTACTCCCACAACAACAACAACAACCACTCGATGACGCTGATGATGCCGATAACAAATCCGACCGACAATCAAACCAACGACGACGACAATGAATTGCACAATTTTGTCACACATTTTTCCACCACCAACAACAACAACAACAATCATCACCCCCAACTAACAACAACAACAACTAACACAATTCCCAATGCTCTAAACGGCGCCACCTTGGACCTTAGTAAGTTTTGTTGGCTGTGTGTGTAGATTTTTTGCCCCGCCCACCAGCGCCTCCCCCAACCGAAATTCGTTTCGTTTTCCTTTGCAAATTTGGTGTAGTTCAGTTTCATTCCCCCCAACCACCCCCACCCCCCATCAATCCAGCGAGTGACTAAAATTTCCCTTACTTCCCTTTAGGTTTTGCGGCCAAAGCCGCTGAAACTGAGAAGCAGCCTGGCCCGTTTAATGAGCAAGGGGCGAGTCCCCCGCCCACCAGCCCAACCGATGACCCCGCCGCTGACCCCCCAGCAGCGCCACCAGCATTTGCTCCTCCAGCAGCAGCAGCACCGCTACCGCCTCCTCTACCAGCAGACAGCCATGGCCAATGCCTCGACCATCACCAGCACCTGGACTTAATTCCGGACCAGCCGGCGCCGCTCGTCCTGCCCGCCTCGCCCTACGCGCTGCCCCTCAAGGAGACGCACATCTACACGCCCTCCAAGTCGGACACGGCCGTGGCCAGGACCACCACCCTGGCGCCTTTAGAATTCGAGTTCGAGGCCACGCCCCCCGGCATTGTGATCGACGAGACGGTGGTGAAGAAAGAATACCGCGATGTGGAGTACAAACCGCCGACGCCGCCGGCTGCGGCCAAGCGCCAGGAGGACGAGGACTTCTCGGACTTCCAGTCCACGCCGGCCATGGCCACGCCCATGATACTCAGCCCGGCCGTGCTGCTGCCCCAGGCCATTCCCCTGGCCAAGCCGGCCATCGAGTGGGGCGACAGCTCCTTGGCCTCCATCAATGCCGAGGAGCTGGCCAGGATCGAGGAGCTGTTCCCCCAGCGGCAGGCGCAGGCCGCGCCCAACACAATCAGCGCCACGGTGGCCCAGCTGGCGGAGGAGGACGAGTGGTCGGATTTTGTTTCCGTGCCCGCCAACAACAACAACAAGCCCACGGCCACTCCGAAGCGCCTGGCGGTGTCCGCCCGCCCAGCCAAGGACGACGACTGGTCGGAGTTTGTGTCCAGCACGCCGGCGGCTGTCCCGGCCCTGCGCCCGCCCCCTCAGTTCAACTCTGGAGCCTGGCAAAGCGCCAGTTTCTACAACAATCCCTTGAGCCTCTACCAGCAGCAGCAGCAACTCCGCCAGAGCCAACTGGTCCCGGCCAACAACAACAACAACCTCAGCCAGGCTGGCCAGCAGCCCCAGCAGATCCACCTCATGACCGACTTCTCGACGGCCCCGGGGGCAGCCACGCCCACGGCCGCCACCTACCAGCAGCAGCACCACCAACACCACCAGCAACAATTGCGCCAGCAGCAGCAACAATTCCAGATTGGCAGTGCGAAAGTTGCCCCCAGGATTTCGCTGATCCCAGACTTGAGTTTCGTGGCGCCGGCCGTGCCCAGCAATGCGGGAGCCTTCATGGGATCCTTGCCGAAGCCGAGCGCCTTTGGCGGCAAGAAATGACAAATGCTGCGGGGCGTGAAGAGGCGAACGCCGGCCGCGGGGCCTGGCCAGGGGGCGCCTGTGTTGACTTGAGTCCTTCAGTATTAAGCATCCGTCTAGGATCCGCCAGGATCCACACACACCTACACACACACAAGCGCGTTTGTTGTTCGTTGTTGTTGTTGTTGCTGTCGTTTTAAGTGTTGTTCGTAGGACTGCCCCCACCCCCAACTGTGCAATACTTTCTTTTTTCCGTTTAGCTTTTAAGGTCCTTTAGCAAATTGACTAGTCAATTAAGTTGGATGTATAGAATCGTAGAATCAAGGAAATATATAGAAATCGAGAATGTACTTAAGAAAATATATAAAAATCGATAACTGTACTTAAGGAACTTTCGCGCGAACCACCGAGAGAAGTTTATTTTCTAAGAGATCTTTAAAGATTCTGAAGGAATCCAACATTATTTTCTAAGAGATCTTTAAAAATTCTCAAGGAATCTAACATTATTTTCTAAGAGATCTTTAAAGATTCTGAAGGAATCTACCATAATTTTCTAAGAGCTCTTTAAAGTTTCTGAAGGAATATGACAATATTTTCTAAGAGATCTTTAAAGATTCTTAAGGAATCTAACATTCCATCGTCCCCGTTGAAGTTTATTTTCTAAGAGATCTTTAAAGATTCTTAAGGAATCTAACATTATTTCTTAAAGATCTTTAAAGATTCTGAAGGAATCTAACATTATTTTCTAAGAGATCTTTAAAGATTCTTAAGAAATCTAATATTATTTTCCAAGAGATCTTTAAAGATTCTCAAGGAATCCAACATTCCATTGCCCCCGTTGATCTCCCCCAAGAATTTATGTTTTTTTGTTTTTATTTATTTGCTTTTATTTTGTTGCAAGTGTGTGTGTGGGTGTGCGAGTGTGTGTGTGGGCCGATTTTAAAAATTATTTATGTAAATTAAATTAATGCCGTTAGTCTTAAATTAATTTCTTTTATTATTTTTTGGGGCCAATTTCAAAAATATTCTAGTACATAAAAATGGTTACTGCTTAACTGTAATTTAGAAATATGCAAAGAGTATAATAAAAATTATTTAAAAAAACATAAAATTAATTTAATTAAGAGAGAAAAAACCCAAGTCGAAATTTTTAGGGACGTGTTTTTTTGTTTTTTTTGAAACCTTTAATCCCCGGGAAGATCCTGCCTCGCGAGCTGGGTTAGGGGGGCGTGAGCATTTCAAGGGGGCGTGGCGATCGGTGCATAAGGTCTATAGCACTATGGCAGTAAATGGATTGATTGGTTTTGTTTTTTTAGAATCACTATATCATTAATCAATATAAATATTCCTATGTATATAAATAGTATTCTCGATCTTTATAAATGTGTGAATGCAACTTTCAACAAACTTTTAGTTTCTCTTTCACAATTTCCGCGCAAAAAACAAACAAAAATGTGAGTGTGTGTGTGTGTGTGGATTATCATCTATGATATTTTGCACTATTTTGCATGTGTGTGTGTGTGCGACAACCCACATGGCCACAGGGTGAGGCCTTTGCCATTCACTGGGCTCATGCGAGTTATCGTTGGTTTATCGATAAACGTGTAAGTGGCGCCAAACAAGCGATTTGATTTGCTGAGTTTTTTTTTGCTTTGTTCTAAACGAATTTAAACTAATTTTTAATGTACGTTATGATTTGCATTTGTGGGTTGATTCGCTGCTGCGGCTTCTACGGCTACTGCTGCAATTTAAAGCACTCTAAGCTAAGTTTCTCCTCCGCCTCTCAAAATGCCAGCCAAGGATGATGCAAAAGAGCCTCCTTCGAGCGATCCCCGTAGTCGTAGGTCAGCTCCTCGCCCGGCTCTATGTCGTCCTTGGCCAAGAGCACCAAATGCGGCCGCTGCTTCACCACCACCACCTTCGTCATGAGGTTGCCCGTCCGCGAGTGATTGATGAGCCTTCCCAGCTTCCCGGTGTCCACCGTGGCGTCTATGCAATACTGCTGGTTCTTGTGCTTGAAGTAATACATATAGCAGCCGGCGTTCTCGTCTAAAGCATAGCGACGCTCGCGATCGGTGGCCTCGTTGATGGCAATCAGGTCGCCCACGTATTCCACGACGAACTCGTGGCGCTTGAAGCGCCGATCGGCCACCACGCCGCGGCCTTTGCCCTCGAAGTGGCGGATCTGGAGGCCGTCGCAGCGCTCTTCGAGGACGGCCTGCTCGAGGTTGCGCATCATCTCCTCCTTGACGGCCGTCTTGGTTTTGCGCACGCTGCGGCGCACTGGGAAGAACTCGGTGAGCTCCCGGTTGCCATTGGTGGCGGCCAGCGGCAGTGGCTGGGATTTGGCCTTCGAGCGGGCGGAGTTTTTGCCTGCGGGCTTCTTGGCCGGGGCCGTGGGCTTGCGCAGGGCTGCGGCAGCCTTGTTCTCGAGCTCCTCGGCGGCCTTCAGCAAGGCCTGGACATCGTCTTCGTCGTCCTCTAGGACAACCACATCGTCGTCTTCGTCGTCTGGGGCTGGCCCAGCCAACTGATAAGGCGCTTGTGGTTTGGGCGCATTCAGTCTTCGTCGCGATTTGCAAATGGCCTCGGCGGCCGCCAGCTTCCGCGGCGACTTGCGAGGCGACAGCGGATCGCTTTTGGCCAAGCCGGCTGCCTTCACGGGCGAGGGGCAGAGGATCCGATGCGGTGTGGCCGGCTTGCGGCGCCGGTTGGCCGCAGCCGGAGATTCAGCATTTGTCAGGGCGGCCGAGAGGCTGCAGGCCACGCCGCTGTCGCCGGAGCTGCTGTCCTGCAAATGGTCCAATTCAAAGGCCCGCGGCATTTCCAACGCCTGCGGTTCATTGATATTGACAATCTGATTGAAGCGGCCGTTCAGCAGCGAGGAAGAGGCCGACAGGGCCGAGGGCGGGGAGGAGAACACTGCGTTGCTGAGCTCGAAGCTGGTGTTGATCTTGATGCTGGAGGCCTTAGACGGGGTGCGGTCGATGTCCAGAATGAGTACGGGCTCCTGCAGGAAGATGTTGTCCGTGGCAGCGCTGCTGCTGGACGAGTGGCTGTCGCGCAGCTTCGAGCGGTGAGTCTGAAAATCGCCGGCTATAATCTCACCCTGCGCCAGCGGCGGCGGCGGCGGCTCCGACAATTCGAGTAGCGGACAACTGAACGTATCCGGCGGCGGCGAACTGGACGAGGCCAGGGAATGAGTCTCGTACAAGAGAATCTCCTCGTGAAGCTGCAGATCCTCTGGATCCCCAGCAACTCCGCCTTCTCCTGTTATTGCTTCTGTTGGTGGCGGTGATATTGTCTTTTTCTCATCATTTGGTTGTGGGCTGGTTGAGTTTGCGTAGGCAATTTTAGCGGCAGCATTGGCTTTGAAAAAGTTCTCGATGGTGCGTGTTTGGGAGCGCGTGGCCAGCGGTACGCCTAATCGGGGAGCGGGGAAATGTACCCAAAAATTAACCTCAAAATGAGAAAAACTCACCGATTGCGCGTTCAGACTTGGGGGCCTTGCCTTTGCCGGCAGTCAAATCAGCTTGCAGATTTTCATTGGCCTTCATCAGGCGGCAGTCTTTCCGCTTGGGGCTGGCGAAATATTGATCCTCCGGCAGCAGATTGGCCCCTGCGCCGGCCACAGCGGCATTGAAGATTTGCGGGCTGCTGGCGGGCAGGGCCAGTGCTCCGTCCACGGCCACTTTGGTGGGTCGGGCCCGTCTACGCACCATTATCATTAATTTGGCAGCGGCGGCAGCGGCGGCGGTGACGTTTGTGCGCGCGCTTTTCCGAGCGGCTGCGAGTGGGAAATTTTTCGTTGGCCAGGCAGCGGAACACGCACGACGACGAAGTGCACTGGGGAGAGAAAAAAGTAAACAGCAAATTTAAGTCACTTTTTATTTTTCTCCTTGGAGCAGCTGCAATGCCTGCGGTCGCCCCCCTCCGGAACGCGCGTACAGTTTTTTTTTGTCACTAACACACAAAGACGAAGAGGAAGCAGAAGCAGAAGAAGAGAAGTGGAGAAGCGGAGGAAGGCGAAAGAATGAAATGCCTGCTGGTTTATTGCGCGAGTTGTTTTTTGTACCTTTTGTTTGGTGTAATTGAGGGCCACAGTTGTCATACGCTTGGGCGCATGGTTCTTTTTCCGCACGGTTGTATGGGCATTTTAGGAATTTGCGCCGCCGTTTTTCATTAAAAAAAAATTTTCACGAAGTTTTTTCGTAAATTACGGATGATGCTTCTTCTTCTTGGTTTTTGCAGCGATGCAAACAATGCAATCGATGGCAGGCACTATTTCGATAACTCTACTACCTAGCTATCGATCAAGCACAGCTTTTTAGATTTGCAAAACAAATAACTAGGAAATTTAAATTAAGTGCGAGTATATTAAAAAAAAAATTACACCTGCAATAGATAAACATGGAGTTGTGGCAGCTGCTTCTTTTCAGTAATCGAAATTTAAAATAATCAATTTGACTTTGGCGGGTGAATTCAAATATTCTTTAAACAATATTAATTTGAATGGAACGTGTTCAGCGAAGTATAGCTTTATTAAAGATTTGTTAATAAAACAATTTGAAACACTTAAATAAAAACAAATCGCTATGTAGTAAATTAAAACATTTAAAGTACATAGCAGCAGACCGTCGATGTTGCCACCCCGCAGAACTGTCAATAGCATCGAAGAGTGGCAACATTTTGGGTGTCAATATGCGTGATACCGATAGTCTCGTCAGTTTGCAGCTCGCAAGTTGCGACTTGCGCGAAAATATTTAGCGTTAGGAATTAGCGATTAATATTGAAAGTGAAGACAGTCGTGAAAACACTTAAAATTAATTTAATTTCCTAATGACTACTCCCAGCAATCGCGTCTAATCAAAAACCGTGCGAATAACCAACGCACACAGCCGCGAAAACAAACTTAACGTCGGCTGGAAAAATTTGGGCGCCTTTTGTCTGTGCCACACTTTACCTTGCGTTGCCCAAACGCTTCTACCGCGCGCGCACACACACAACCGCAGCGCCAGTCACACATTCGAGCGCGGAGGAGACGCGCAGTTCCCGTGGTGTTAAAAACTAATTGCAGATCCTCTGGATTTGCCGAATACGCATAAATAAACCAACAGACCATTCAAAATGCCGATTTGCAAGCGGGACGGATTCGATTTGAATCAAACAGAGTCCAAAAATGAGACATTCCAAGACAACGATGAGGTCTTCTGCTGCTACATCACAAAACGGATATTCCAAAATTACGAGTGAGTACCCAGGACCCTAAATCCAGGCGACATCAAACGACGCTTGGCGTTTCGCATGCTTCGTGCCTGTGGCTGTGGTGGTGGTGGTGGTGCTGGTCAGCAGGGTAGGAAGGCAGTTTCTGGGCGGGGGGAAGTAATGTCAAGAGCGGCATTGTTTGTGAGGGGAGGAAAACGCGGGAATATCGCACAGCTGCTGCAGCCGGCGTTACCACCTTTGGCGAAGCGAAGCGGCTAGCGTTGGCGGGAAATTCAAATTCAAATATTTTACTCCGAATGTAAACATTTCTAAAGGTAAATATTTTCCCATTTTCAGAGATTATTTCCGACACATAATGACCATCAACTCCACCGTCTGGCAGTGCGAGGCCACCGGACGCGACAATCTCACCTACGAAGAGGCCGTCAAAAGCGAACGCCTCGCCCGCAAAAAGATGGAGCAATTCAAGCAAAGCCTCCGCGCCCCCGCCCTCCTCGTCATCGAGCATGCCCGCCAGTCCTCCATGAAGACCCTCAACCTCATCGTAGCCAAGTTCCTGCGCAAACGCTACTTCCTCAACGAGCTCGTCTCCACCGCCCAAAAGAAGAACACCTCCTTCTACGTGGTGGCCATCGAGCCCCCCGCTGGCTCCGCCAAGCCCACCAACGGCATCTACGAGAACACCGACGAGCTCATCTATTCCCTGCGCTCGGACAAGTCCGATGCCAGCACCGAGATCTCCTTGCCCTTCGACCAGCTGCGCCGCCAGCGCATGGAGTTCACCAATGAAAATCTCACGATGTTCATCAAGAATCATGTGACCCGCGTGGACGGGTTGCTGCGGCCGCACCCGGCGGCCTACAAGCAGTACGTGACGGACCCGAAGATCACCTTCTCCAGCATTTTCATAGGCAAAATGCCGCGCTATACGCCAGCCAAGATCAAGCGCCCCGACCAGGAGCCCAAGAAGCAGTCCACCCTCAACAAATACATAGTAAAAGGCGAGGAGGCCAAGGCCAACGAGAAGACCAACAAACAGAAGGCCGAGAAGGCCAAGGCCGAGGCCGAGGCCAAGGCTTTGTCGCTGCGCGAGGAAATGGAACGCGTGCGCCTGGAAAAGCTGGCCAAGACAGCCGAACTCGAGCGCCAGAAGGCGGCCAAGAAAGCCGAAGTCCTGCAGCGCGTGGAGGACGAATGCAATGCGCTGCTCACCGTGACCGATGACCTGGAGCGCAACGATCAGTTGGCCTTGCCCAAATACACGCCCATCGTCACCTTGATACCCGAGCGGGTGCTGGGCGACGGCTTCATGCTGAGGGAATTCATGCACTCCTACCAGGGCCTCCTGTCGGGCATCGAAGTGTTCCGCCAGAATCTCAGCTTCCATGAATTGTCCCGCGCCCTGACCGCCCGCGAGGTGGCTGGTCCACTGTCCGACATTCTGTTGATTCTGCTCGGCACCATTTTCGACCTGCAGAAGGAGGAGGAAGAGGAGTGTCCTGTTTACTACCTGACGGGTCCTCATCACCGGGATCCTCTCAATGCCACAGCCAACGGCACCCGCACGCATGCCTTTGCCCGGCGGCATTATAATTTCAAAATCAATGAGTTGCCCCTCGATGCCATGACGCTGAGCGAAGTCCTGCGCTTGCATTTGCTGTCCTCGGGGGCGGGGGTGTTCGAGCGCTGCGAGAAGTGGCGCCAGGCCTACCGGAATGGCTACCTGTCCAGCGAGGATCCGGGGCTGGAGATTTGCCATCGCCACTCGCATATTCTGCATGCCCTGAAAAATTACCCAATTTACCAGTTCAGCTTCCGGGATATCATGAGGGTAATACGCTGCCTGATGGACCAGATCCTGACCTATTCCGGCACCATTACCTTGATCGAGGAGCGCATGGAGCAAATGGCCCAGAAACGCATTGAACTGCGCCAGTTGCTGGTGGCTGAGAATAAGAGAGTCTTTGCCGTGGACACTCAAAAACGCAAGCTGACCAACGAGCACCACCAGCAGTGCCTGGCGGATCCTGTGAAGAACGATAAGGACAAGCAGCTGGCCCTGACCGAGCGGCTGAACAAGCGCATAGCCGAGGTCATGGCCGCCTCGGATCGCGAGCACCGCAAACACCAAACCCAAGTGCGCGCCACGCAGCGCCAGCTCTTCAATTATTTGCTGCACTTGGGCAGCGATCGCTGCTACAGGAATTACTACGTTTTGGAGTCCATGCCTGGGATATTCGTAGAGCATCCTCCAGACAGCCTGGACAAATGCCTAGAGCAGCCGCCGGTCAACAAATCCCCGGCCGATGTCCGGCAAATCTGGAGCCTGCCCAAGCAGCGGCGGCTGCTCCGGAATCATTTGCTGAAACTCTACAGCGATGAGAAGCGGGGCAGGAAGCCGCAGGGCACCAAGCAGTCGCTGGAGAACAAGGAGAACCAAGAGCATCGGGTCAACGGCCTGGCCAAGCAGAACGGGGCCCAGGAAATGGAAGTGGACCCCCCGGCCGATGGCGCTGGCGAGGAGGTCCTGCCCACGCAGTACCAACTGCTCATGTGCACGGGAGACAAGCGCAATTGCCTGGTCCATGACGAGAGGAATGCCGATCGCCAGCGCTGGACTTATTTGTATAAACCGGAGGAGATCGAGGCTTTGGTGCAGTCGCTGAATCCTTTGGGGGCCCGCGAGTCGAAGCTGCGCCAGGAGCTGACCTCGCTGCGCTCGCTGATCGAAGAGCATGTGAAGAACTGCCCGGACGACCTGCTCACCTTGAAGACCAACAAGGAGCAGCTGCACTTCCGCCAGGCCATGCTCCAGGACACCAGCCGCAAGTACAGCAAGGCCAACTTTGGCCTGCCCGACTCCATGGATCTCAACGAGGTGATGCAGCTCCACTTGATTGATCGGCTCCTGCAATTCGAGCACGACATCTACACCGGGGATCTGGGCCGGCTGAAGCTCAAGAACATGGAGAAATGGCGCAAGGATCTGCTGGCCCAGCAGTATGACCCACAGGCCAAGCTGACCTGGGGTCCGGATGGCTCCTGCGGGGGCGTGAGGGCCTCCAGCAAACACGACGACGAGGCCTCGGAAAGCGGCTCCGTGTACGAGGATGAGGAGGAGGAGGAAGAAGCCACCGAGGTGAAGATCAAGTATTCCAGGCGTCCTTACCGCGATCCCGGGCAGTATCTGGGGGCCTCCCTCGAAATCGACTCCGAGGACAGCGCCGACGACGAAGTCCCCCTCATCGAGTCCGAGTCCCTGCAGGCCAAGGTCCAGGCCATGGCCTCGGCCCTCCTCCAGATCGAGCAGGCCATCGAGCCGCGCTTCTTCAAGTCGCCCTTCAACACTTCCGCCTCCCAAAGCAAGAAGGACAAGGACCCCAAATCCAATCCCGGCCCGGCCCGCCTCCAGCAATGGGAGCTCTCGCTCATGGAGAGCACCAGCTTTGCCCAAGTCTTCCTCCACCTCAACATCCTGCACGACTGCATCCTCTGGGCCCGCTCCACCAGCAAGTCGCAGTGCCAGGTGTGCCGGCGCGGCAGTGATCCTGAGAAGATGCTCCTCTGCGATGAGTGCAACGGCGGGACTCATATGTTCTGCATGAAGCCCAAGATGACGAAGGTGCCGGAGGGGAATTGGTATTGCCGGCGGTGCGTGAAGCAGTTGGGCTTGAAGAACGAGAGTCAGCCGGAGCAGAGGAAGCGGGCGGCTGCCCGGAAACGCCAGTTTATTGTGGAGGAGGAGGAGGA
>JBAMCP010002267.1:0-13690 GCA_037075105.1 Lissocephala sabroskyi | reverse complement strand
GCGTCGGCCTGCGCTAGGTTTTGTGTGTTTGGGTGTATGTGGGGGCTTCAAACTCTGTGCTTGCGCCGGTTGGCAACGCCGCAGTTTCGGCAGTTGGCAACACGCGTTGACCCAATAACGGCATCCCAGCCTCACGGCGCCACCCGCATTCGCGAACAACAACAACAACAACGAGTCCACGGCATATGAATGGGCGCAGAGGCCCGCATGGCCGAAGTACCGTTTGTTATTTCTCTTTTCTGGTTTGCAATATAAAAATCACAGCCGCCGCGGAGATGCAACGACCCACATATTCGAAATGCATTCTGCCTACAGTGGGACGCATTCTCCCCACAAGAGCACACAAACGAAATCCGAAGTTCAATGAACCAAAGACGCGCCCCAGTCCGCGCGCGTGTGTGTGTGTGTGTGTGCGTCGGCATGTAATTGAAATTCGATGAGTGTTTTAACGAAAATTTATAAATCAGTTCAAAAATAATTTTAAAAAAAGCGCCACTGTTGATTTGTTTATCGCTTTAATTTATTTATGAATAAATAAAAACAAACAACGGCCCACCGATCGGCGTTGGCGTTGGCGAAGGCGGCGCGGCTACCTTGACATTGAGAGTTCCGTTTACTTGTGTATGTGTGTGTGTGTGCGTGAGAATATGGAAATAATAATTCGCCAGGCCGGTCATTTGTAAATAAATAACAACAAAAAAAATGCTCCAATCTTTCGCTATCGCTGACGTCGCCATCGCCGCCGCTGTCGGCGTTGACATTGCAGTTAATTGTTTGCCGTTATGTGCGTCAATTTGTGAATGAAACACACACACACATACACATGCAATCGTGCGCCGGCCTAGCGTTGACCTTGCAGTGTTGCCACCTGTGCTTACCCTCGTCCCCCCCTAACCAAACAGCCGTGCTTTGTGCGTGGGTGCTAATCGATAACGAACGCAGCTATCGATAAATTCGAAGCTTTGCATTTTTAAGCCATCGCTAATTTGCGTGTTGTGTGTGTTTTTGTTTTGGTATTTTTTTTTGCAGTTTTTCAATTTCAAATGCGAGTTTGAGTGGAGTTGCGAAACTCCACGATCCAAAACGGCCAACATTTATTCCGCAAATCCATCGGTACACAAAAAACTGGTCAAAATTAAAAAATTCAAACTGGACGACATGAAGGAAATGGTGGGCGGCTGTTGCGTTTGTTCCGACGAGCGGGGTTGGCCCGAAAACCCCCTCGTCTATTGTGATGGCCAAAACTGCACCGTAGCCGTGCACCAAGCCTGCTACGGCATCGTTACCGTACCCACCGGACCCTGGTACTGTCGCAAGTGTGAATCCCAAGAACGCGTCTCGCGCGTCCGCTGTGAATTGTGCCCCTCGCGGGACGGGGCCCTCAAGAAAACCGACAATAATGGCTGGGCGCATGTCGTCTGTGCCCTTTACATTCCCGAAGTCCGTTTCGGCAATGTCACCACCATGGAGCCCATCATTCTCCAGCTCATACCGCAGGAACGGTATTCCAGGAGTAAGTTGCCGTCCCTCAATCCCAAATCTAAATTAATGGCGCCTTTTTTCTCCCCCAGCTTGCTATATTTGCCTGGAGCTGGGCAAGCCGAACCGGGCGAATGTGGGCGCCTGCATGCAGTGCAATAAGACGAGCTGCAAGCAGCAGTTCCATGTGACCTGTGCCCAGAGCCTGGGCCTGCTCTGCGAGGAGGCCGGCAACTACCTGGACAATGTGAAATACTGCGGCTACTGCCAGCATCATTATAGCAAATTGGTAGGCCCCCCAACTCCCCCCAGGACTCCCAATCTAATCGTCATCTCTCTCCTCTCCCACAGAAAAAAGGAGGCAACGTGAAGACAATTCCGCCGTATAAGCCTGTCCAGCATGACACCTCCTCGGACTCGTGTTCGTCGCCGGAGAAGGAAATCGACTCGACCATGAACTCATCGGCCACCTCGGCCACCAGCATTAAGATCACCACCTTGAATGCCAGCTCCACGGGGGCCTCTGGGGGCGGTGGAGTGTCCTCCTCGTCGTCTTCGTCGTCCAGCAAGCAGCGCAAGTCGAATGCCTCGAGTAAATCCTCGAGCAGCAGCTCCTCCTCCTCCTCGGTGGCTGTGAGCCTGGCCAATGCCTCCAGTTCTTCGACGGCCGCCGGCTCGGCCGCCACCAGCAATGCCGGCGGCTCGGCCAGCAATCACCTCACCACCACCAGCAGCAGTGGCAGCAGCAATCCCAACAATCCGCAGGGCGGCAGCGGCAGCATCACCAGCGGCACCAGTGGTTCAGCCTCAGCCTCTGGCCATGCCAGTGGCTCTAGCGGCAGCAGCGGTGGCGGCTCGTCTAGTGGCCATTTGAACCCAAGCAGCTCCGGCAGCGGCAGTGCTGCCGGCTCAGCCGCCAGTGCAGCGACCAACAAATCCTCGTCCAGCAGCTCGAGCAGCAGCTACAAGGACAAGGACAGCAAGCACAGCAAGAACCCGAGCAAGAGCTCGAGTTCCAGCAAGGACAAGGAGAAGGACAAGGACGGCAGCGGTAGCAACAATGCCAGCAGCAACAACAACAACAACTTCTCCTCGTCCACCACCAGCTCCTCGTCGTCGTCATCGTCTTCGTCGCGTGACAAGTCCTCGAAGTCCTCCAAGAACAAGGAGTCCAGTGCCAGCGGCAGCAGCAGTGCCGCCATCACCAGCTCAACGACGCCGTCCAGTTCTTCGAGCGGTGGCAGCAGCAGCAACAACAACAGCAGCAACAATCCCTCAACAACCGCCAACAATAGTGCGGAGCACAGCAATCATGCCCAGAATCTAACCACCAGCGGCAGCAGCAGCAGCAACAACTCCACCCCGGCCGCCCCAGCCAGTGGCTCTGCCAGCAGCAGCGGCCCGGGCAGCCTGGCGGCCAGCAAACTGCAAATTCCCAGCAACCCAACGGCCTCTACTTTCGACGCACCCAGTGGCCATGTGGCTGCCATTAGCAGTGGTCCTGTCAGCAATTCAGAGCCTTTGACAGGCGCAGGCTCCTCTGCCAGCAACTCAACGGGAGGCTTGATGAATTTGAGCTCTGCCACGGCCACGAATCTAAGCAAGAACTCCGGCAGCAGCTCGTCGGCCAGCGGATCCTCCAGCGGCAACAACAGCAGCAGCAGCGGCAGCAGTTCGTCCAAGAAACGGAAAGCGGACTCCAAGTCCTCCAGCGGCATCTCCTCGGCCTCTCTGGAAGACACCAACAGGTGGGAAGGATAATCCAACCAAAGAATTCCAAGATTCTTATTGTTTGTTTATTTTTTTAGTTCATTTCGGGATCTCATCAAGGATGTTCATGTGCCTTTAACGCCCCTCACCGATTTTGAAAAGGAAATCGAGAAGTCTTCAAAGAGGGTAAGTGGAATTCTTTGTTATCATACCCAAAAGTACCAGAACTGTACTAAAAGTGTTCTAAACTGTACTTGGAACTGTACTAAAGGGTGTAGCGTTTAAGATTAGTAGTTATTTTACAAGATCTAAGCAGTAGATCTGTTCCTTAGGCCTAAAAGTGTTCTAAACTCTATTTAGAACTGTACTAAAAGGCCTATTATATAAGTTGGAAGCTATGTTCAAAGATCTCAGCATTAGATCTGTTCCTTAGGCCTAAAAGTGTTCTAAACTCTATTTAGAACTGTACTAAAAGGCCTATCAAATAAGATTAGTAGATATTTTACAAGATCTAATCATTAGATCTGTTCCTTGGACCCAAAAGTGTTCTGAACTGAATTAAGAACTGTCTTAAACGGGGTAGCATATAAGTTACAACATATTTTCAAAGGTTTAAGCATTAGATCGGTTCCTTAGGCCTAAAAGTGTTCTAAACTCCACTTAGAACTGTACTAAAAGGCCTATCATATAAGATGGAAGCTATATTCAAAGATCTAAGCATTAGGACTGTTCCTTAGGCCTAATAGTGTTCTAAACTCCATTTAGAACTGTACTTAACGGTCTATCATATAAGTTATAAGATATTTTCAAAGATCTGAGCAATAGATCTGTTCCTTGGGCCCAGAATGTTCTGAACTGTATTTAGAACTGTACTAAAGGGTGTAGCATATTATATTAGTAGATATTTCAAAGATCTGAGCATCAGAACTGCTCCCGACAACCGCAGGCTGGTGTACTAAATGTACTAAAGTGTGCTAAATGCCTATTTAGTTGGTTTCTTGCTACGCCGCTCGGCCGTCACCTTAAGAGAACCCAAAATCCGTACTCTTGAGTGTAATTTTGGGTAGAAATCTTAAGAGAAATCTCGAGGAGCCCCCAACAAAGTTGCCGCTGGCTCGCAGTTTATCATCGCATTTGTCATATTGTTTATATTTGTGGATACCACAACTTCTATATCTCGCGTCTATATAAACCCCTTACGTGTGTGGGAAAGTGTCGACTATATAACCCCGCCCCCTTCCCCTACCCCCCGTCGTTGTGGAGAAGCTTTCGTCAGCTCGCATATCATCTTCCCGCGAGGCCAGCCGAAATGCAACAGAAAAAATGCAGACAAATGTCTAAAAACGAGTGGGTGGGGGAGAAAACTCAGGTGTGCCGAGTTTTTCAATATTTTCTTGGGGCTATTTTGGGCGAATTTCGTTTTGATTGATGGCAATTGACGTGAGCAATGCTAAGTTGAATTTATCGATCGAATTGTGGGCCAATTAAAAAGCCTGGGCAGATGAAAAGAAAAGGATTTTGCGGGGGAAGGCTTCTTTTTTCTTTCTGGAGAAAATTCTGGTTCTCGTAAATTTGATGAGTTGTTTTTGCTCTGTGAGATGATCGCCTGGTCGGTCGGCGGGCTTCGGGTCGACTTGCGGGCCGTGCGCAGTCTGCCGGGCGGACTGTCGGCCTCATGAGAAAGTTGACAATTCTGTCAGCCTCAGTCGAAAATCGTTGTTAATCGAAGCTAAAAGCTCAACTAAACTTAAGGCCAATAATAGAATTCCCTCTCGGATTTTTATTATTACGAACGAAAAGTAATTATCACCAAATCCAACGCCATCGTCTCCTGGAAGTTTAGTGCAATTTCTGACTGACCGACCCACTGAATTCCTTTGAGAACCCGAGATCAATGCAGTTTTCTGGCTTGTTTTAAATTTAGATCTGTGTGTTTGTGTGTGTGTGGCCCAAAAAATATTTCGTCGTCTTCCTCCAACGGAGCAGGAAAGTTCGAGCAAAAGAAATATACAAATTCCCACCAAATATTTATAGATGGAAAGACGGAAAGACCGAGGCGAAAATGAGCTTTCTGCAATCAAATTCTGAATTGCCCTGGGGGAGTTTACAGTGAGCACTGCCTAAAGAAGTCTTTAGATCTTTAAAAACCCCAAGAAAACCAATAGTTCTTTTAGATCTTTAGATCTGCTTGTACTAAAATTAAAGAGTGTTATTAAGTGGGGTTTTGGGGGTACCAGCATCCTTAGCCCTATAAATCTTGTTTTCTAGAGCTGTACTAAAAATGGTTTTAAGATCTAAATCTTTTTCATCTATATATACAGTATTTTAGATAGGTTTTCTACCTTCTTGAGTGATCTATACTCACTCTGGGCTGTGCTAAAAGCAGTTTCCTAAGGTTTCCATTGATCTAAACATCGGATCCCTTACTATAAAGTTAATAAGTTCCCAACAAATCGTTAAGATAGTATTTTATTGCGGTTTTTTACCTCCTCATGTTCTGGGCTGTGCTAAAAGTATTATACTAAAGTTCCCATTGATCTAAACATTGGATCACTTTCTATAAAGTTAATAAGGTCTCAACAAATCGCTAAGACAGTATTTTATAGAGGGTTTCTATCTTCTTAAGGGATCTTAAATGATCCATGCTCATTTTGAGCTGTGCTAAAAATGTTTTATTAAAGTTCCCATTGATCTAAGCATCAGATCATCCTCTTTAAAGTCAACAAGTTCCCAAACATCCCATTAGACAGTATTTTGTAGAGGTTTTCTACCTTCTTGATAGATCTATACTCATTCTGGACTGTGCTAAAAGTGTTTTATTTAAGTTCCCATTGATCTAAACATTGGATCACTCCTTAAGTTCCCAACAAATCGCTGTGGCACTTCCATATTTCCTACCTTTCTCACCCCCACCCCCTCTCCCTGGCTGGTCTTTGGAAATTTCACACATTTTCCCAGTTACCGCATAGGAAATTCAAGAGAAAATCAAAACTTTTACCAAATGCCGAGGAAAAACGATGAAAAACCGCAAAAGCAAATCACATACACAAAAAATCACATACCGCCTGCCGCCCACTCCACCCCCCACCACGCCCCCCTGCTCCGTTCATATTTCCATCCCATGCTCTCTTTCTCTGGGCCAAGCGAAATTCTTGCCGCCGCCGATCTTATATTTCCCAACCCAAGACGATCCGAACTGACCGGGTCTGGGGGCCGGGAACCAACCCAACCGACGCGCCGTGTGCCGTGTGCACTCAAAATTATATTAGATTAGTTTGCGTTGAGCAATCTTCCAGTTCAGTACTCGGTGCTTCCGTGTGTGGTGATCATTCGGTGGCCTGTGCAATGTACGTAGCCCCCCGGTGATCTCTGGTTTCTCGGATCGGTTAACCGATATTTCAAACTATAGAAATTGCACTTAAACTTCCTTAACTCGGTGACTGTGACTCAGTTTAGAGATATAGAAAGAATGTCTGATATTTGTCATATAGAGACGATTTGTGTATCACCTGTGTTATTTTTATAAAAATTTCTGTATTTTTTCGAGACGGACGGGCATTTAGAACATCTCGATCTGGCAGATATATCGTCATAATGTGTGTATATATTTTCATTTTCTTGGCTGGGCGAGAAATAGAACAACAAAAAATCAAGAATTTTTCCTTCATTTTTATAGTTGGGCGAAAAAAACAAGAGGAAAATATGTTTCAATTTATGTACGAATTCATTATAATGGGCATTACGTAGATCTGTTGGGTAATATTGATAGCGCCTATAATGACGTGTTGGATTTAAAGATAAAATCGCGAATTTTGGATAGATCAGCAAAGTAAAACGGAGTGGGATTACTTTTAGTACAAGTAAAGAGCTTAGAACGGGTTCTTAAGCTTTAGAACAGCTAGAGGGGGAGGGGGAGCTTAGAATATTTATGATCTACGGGAACTTTGACTTCTTTTATTGTCTCTAAAGTTTTAGATCAGGTTTTGGAGAGATTTTTAGGGTCTCCTGGCAACGGTTGCTTAGGAAACTGAAGTAGTGGTCTCCTAAGCTTCGGAAAGTAATTTAGAACATCTAGAGAGTGTTGAGGGATGGGAATATTTACGCTATTAAGAATTTTAGACTTCCTCAACCGCATAAAATGGTTTAGATCATAATTAGATCAGGTTTTGAAGAGATTTTTAGGGTCTCTCGGTAATTGTTGCCTAGGAAATTCAAGTAGTGGTCTCTTAAGCTTTGGAATGTAGTTTAGATCAACTAGAAGATGTGGAGGGTTGAGAATAGTTACGCTATTCAGCATTTTAGACTTCCTAAAGCGTCTTAAATGCTTTAGATCATGTTTAGATCAGGTTCTCGGGTGATATTTTGGGCTGGATCGCTTAGGATCAGTTGAGAGACTCAAGAGACTATAATTTCCGATCCCACAAGACTCTGACGTGGGACAGTTTGTTTGCCCACCTCCAAAGCTGTTCTAAAGGAAGCTGTAGAAGTTTTTTCTTGATCTAAAACAGAGTTACGAACCCCGCACAGTCACCAAGTTGCCGCTGCAGCTTTGCCACCCTGCTAAGCTTTTTAGATCGTGTGCTAAAAACTCCATCCACCGCTTAGCCCCGCTGATTATCTGCGATTCGTATCGAATTCTATGGGATTGTCTCTTTCAGATAATATATCCAATCTTTAGCACATACGAAAGTACCAAAAAAAAACCCAACAATGCCCTTCCAACCCATCGAGGCCCCGAAATGCCCGCGCTGCGGCAAGAACGTCTACGCCGCCGAAGAGCGCCTCGCCGGCGGCTACGTCTTCCACAAGAACTGCTTCAAGTGCAGCATGTGCAACAAATCCCTCGACTCCACCAACTGCACAGAGCACGAGCGTGAACTTTACTGCAAAACCTGCCACGGCCGCAAGTATGGACCCAAAGGCTACGGCTTCGGCACCGGGGCCGGCACTTTGTCCATGGACAATGGAGCCCAATTCCTGCGCGAGAACGGCGACGAACCCTCCGTCAGGAACGGCGCCCGCCTCGAGCCCCGCGCCATTGCCCGCGCCCCTGAGGGCGAGGGCTGCCCCCGCTGCGGCGGCTTCGTCTATGCCGCCGAACAGATGCTGGCCCGCGGCCGCAGCTGGCACAAGGAGTGCTTCAAATGCGGCAGCTGCAAGAAAGGACTCGACTCGATCCTGTGCTGCGAGGCCCCGGACAAGAACATCTACTGCAAGGGCTGCTACGCCAAGAAGTTCGGCCCCAAGGGCTACGGCTATGGCCAGGGCGGCGGGGCCCTCCAGTCCGACTGCTATGCCCATGACGACGGGGCCCCCCAGATCCGCGCGGCCATCGAAGTGGACAAGATCCGGGCCCGCCCGGGCGAGGGCTGCCCCCGCTGCGGCGGAGTGGTCTATGCGGCCGAGCAGAAGCTCTCCAAGGGCCGCGAGTGGCACAAGAAATGCTTCAATTGCCATGACTGCCACAAGACCCTGGACTCCATCAATGCCAGCGATGGCCCCGACCGGGATGTCTACTGCAGGACCTGCTACGGCAAGAAGTGGGGTCCCCATGGCTATGGCTTTGCCTGCGGCTCGGGCTTCCTCCAGACGGACGGCCTCACGGAGGACCAGATCAGCGCCAATCGGCCTTTTTATAATCCCGACACCACCACCATCAAGGCCCGCGAGGGCGAGGGCTGCCCGAGGTGCGGGGGCGCTGTGTTCGCGGCCGAGCAGCAGCTCTCCAAGGGGAAGGTGTGGCACAAGAAATGCTACAATTGCTCGACCTGCCATCGTCCTTTGGACTCGGTCTTGGCCTGCGACGGACCCGACGGGGACATCCATTGCCGGGCCTGCTATGGCAAGCTGTTCGGGCCCAAGGGCTTTGGCTATGGCCATGCCCCGACTTTGGTGTCGACCAGCGGAGAATCGACCATACAGTTCCCGGATGGACGTCCTTTGAATGGCCAGAAGACCTCGGGAGGCTGCCCGAGGTGCGGGTTCGCGGTGTTTGCAGCGGAGCAGATGATCAGCAAGAGTCGAATTTGGCACAAGCGTTGTTTCTATTGCTCGGACTGCCGGAAGTCCTTGGACTCGACGAACCTGAACGATGGTCCTGATGGGGACATCTATTGCCGGGCCTGCTATGGGCGCAACTTTGGGCCCAAGGGCGTGGGCTATGGTCTGGGCGCGGGCGCTCTGACAACCTTTTAAAATGGGCAGAGCTGAGTTTTTGACGATCCCATTGAAAATCTTTAGGTTATGTGAGAAAATAAGTTTATACAAATAAAAAGAGGAAAAATCTACCCCACCCCCCCAAATCTGAGAGAAGCTTAACAACGAACCTAACAATCGAATTATTTATCGAATGAAACTAACGAAGTCGGGAAGTACAGTTGTGTTTTTTCTGTTTAATGTTTTTTCTTTATTATTTTTAAATGTTCTCGAAACGAAACTAAACCATCTAAAGGGTTTTTTATGCTCCAATATAAATAATATAAATCACGACGAGAGATGAGAATTTCAAGCCTGTAAATTTACACACACATATCTATATGTATACCCCAGTGGGTTCCATGGAAGTAAAAAAAAAAAGAAGAAAACTCTATTGAATTCTTTTAATTAAATGGGCATACCTGAGGTCTGACCTGCATGTTGCGGGTGTACGTAGAGCTCTTCTATATTTAGGAGCCCCCGCAAGAAAATAATTGCCCAACATACGCATATATTTTCTGGTGTGTGCGTGTGTGTGTGTGTGTTCCATAACCGTATCGAAATGATTTTCTAAATATAAATATGATGCTTGGTAAGACAAGACAAGGTGTGGCCGAATTTTCTCCCCACTTTGCAACACTGTAGAGTGGAGAATGCAATTCTCCGCAGCTCCGCAAGTGTCTCTCCGAGAGAAAAGCTCTTTTCCACTCAAGAGCAAAAGACCTCCAAGTTTTTTTGTTTATATGACAAGTCAAGATCTTTATGGGCCATGTGCTGGGGGTCCCTCTTCGGGGAGCTCATCTGCCCAACTGTCCGTCGGCACATGTTGCGAATTTGTCCGAGTCCAAAGTGCCCCCGAGCAAGATTATTCATCTGTTCTATTTTTCCTGACCACGAAAATTCCTCTCGTTGGGTTTGTTGATTCATCCGTCCCCCTCCCCCCCAGCCAGGTGTGTTTTTGTTGGGGGCGGAATTAGTTTGCCTGAGATCGCTGCAGTCTCTGGGGGAATATTTTAGGATCTTCCTAGTCATCCGTCTATTTTTGAGTGATTCGTTTTCAAAATATTTTTGCCAAATGAAAATAAGTAAAATTTTGGTGAGGGGATGACACATGAACATTGGATAAACACGGCGATTTACATACCTCCCATGGGTTCTATTTATAGAGATCTCTATATAGTTTTGAGGAGGTGTTCCTAATTAATGTTTAATAATTTTCTCCTGTGATCATTGGTGCGAAAAGATTTATGCTGGCTGTCTGAAGATTTGTAGTTTATTTTTGGAAGACAGAGATTAGAATTTTAAGACCTTCGAACTGCCATCTCTAAAATTTGGATACCCCACCCTCTCCAAGAACCTGCAAATGACAGTAAGTTTGTTGTGGGGAGTGGGGGAAATTAAATTGTGAAATTTCAATTGTCATCAACCACCAAAATCGGCAATCAAATCGCCAGTTTGGTGTCCGGAATTGGTGTCCTGCTGACTTTGAGCCTTTGTTGCCCGGCGGGGTTGCCCATTTTTATGGGTTGGTCCATAATCGAGTGCTCCCCGGTAATCCCGTTTCGGTTGAAAACAGACGGACTCCGGTAATTGTTTTTTTTTTTTTACGGGGGTAAACCAAATTAATAATTTAATGTTTTTCTCCTTAAAAAGGCCATAAAAATAATATGGCCGCCGCTACCTGGCAGTGGGCGGGGGTGGCGGCCACGTGCCCGCTGACTGTATTTATTGCCCTCGCTGGCCGCCGTCCGTCCATCCGCCCACTCGTCGGCTTAAGCGCAGCACTCGGCTCTCTTTGATCGTCGCACGCGGCTCTCTTTGTTTGCCCGCCGCCGTCAGCGTCGCTCTTTGTTGACAGAGTTGCCTTTTTGTTGCTTTTTATGTAAAAAGTGGAGGAGGGGGGCGGGGCTGGTTAAGTGGTTTTTGCGCATGCAGGAACGGTAAATATTTGCCCTGCAATGTTTGGATTTTGGTTACCCTTTTGACAGTTGAACGAACCTGCCGTCTGGCTCATTTATTAATGGGCCTGATTAAACTTAAAAAGGTTTGCTTAATTAAGCTTCCTTTTTCTAACGGCGCTTTCTTTGTTACAAAGCAAAAACAACAACGATTGCATATTAAAATTAATTTCGCTGCCGTTGACAACGGCAACGGCGCCTCCCTCAGTCACCTGCGATGATTTGATTAAGCCAATGGCAACCCCGTCTGCCCCCCGCCCCCCAACACTTTGGCTTTGGTTTTCGTGGGTCCCGTTGACTGACGCGCTTAACGGCGCTCGCATGCCCTCGTGTGTGTGTGTGTGTCAGTGTCGCTTTGTTTGTTTTGTAAAACAGGCACGTTTGCATCAAGAACATCAGCCCACCGCCCCGCCTTCTTGTGCCACCCCCACCTCTTGCCCCTCGTACTCCTGGGGGTCATTATTGCCCGGGCTGGCTGGCTCCGTTGCCTGGTACTCCCCAGGTAAATGCCACTTAAAGTTCGTCCATTTCATGCTCACTTTTTATACTCTTTTCCACAACAAAGGGCGAGAGTTGAGTATGTCGGTTTCCTAAACCCAGAAACACTCTTCTTGAGGAAGAGTAAATAAACCTTCACCTTCACAGCCTTAACGCTTCCTACCCATAAAGAGTATTCAAACTTCGTTGGGGTGCTCTTGTTTCTCTTGCAGAAATACTCTTTTTAAGAAAGAGAAAGAGTATTCAAACTTCACGGTACGACCTCGTAAAGAGTATTTAAACTTCTATGGGCTGCTCCGACGGCAACTCTTGTTTCTCTTGCAGAAATACTCTTTTTAAGAAAGAGTTTATAAGAATCTTTAAAAATATATTTAGAAAGAGTATTCAAACTTCACAGTACGACCCTCGTAAAGAGTATTTAAACTTCCTTGGTCTGCTCCTACGGCAACTCTCGCTTTTTAAAGAAAGAGTTTATAAGAATCTTTAAATAATACATACATATATACAAAATATATTTAAAAAGAGTATTCCAACTTCGTTGCGCTGCTTCTCCTGCAACTCTCGTTTTTCTTGCATTTTTTTTGCGCTGGCATTTTGCTATAATTTTCGGGCTTTACCGTCTCCGTTTATTTGCATTACAAATTATGCTACAATGTTACCCCTCCCCCCGCCCCCGCTCCCTACCCTCAACCGCACCTTGAAACACGATCTTTTTTTATTTATTGCCAATTGCAAAAGTCTGCACGCCCCCACCCCTCTCGCCTGTTCGCGAATTCTTCTCCGTCTGCCATTTGCCCTCTCGCTTACTCCTTCTCCTTGCCGGGGGATCGCCTCGCTCCATACAATTCAATTATTTTTCATTTTCCTGTTTTGTCTTCTTGAATCGTCTCGATTTTGTTGCTCTCGTTGTTGTTGTTGTTGTTTTTGTCTTGGTAGCTGTTGCTGCTGGCGGCAGCGACGCCGGCCGCGCAGTCAGCCGAATTAACCTGCGACGGCGACGACAACATTGCATAAACCACACAAACAGCCAAGCTGTCTCTCTCTCGCTCTCTCTCTTGCGCTCGGCGCTGGGAGAACAGCTTTTAGGTGCAATTGTCTGGCAACCCTCTCCGCGCTCGGGGATAACTGTTCCCAGGCCAGTTTGTGACGTGTGCTGAGGGCGACTAGGGAATTCCCTTTATAGGTGCACAATTCTGGGAATTATTTAAATATCGATTGGAATTATTTCATTTGATTTAATAAACTCGCTGTGCCCTTGAGGGTTTCTTCGAAAAAATAAGCTCGTTTAAGTGACGCAATTGATTTCCTGTAACGCCAGAAATTCTACGATAACTATTTTACGTGTGCGTGTTTCGATTTTGTTTTGCTCTATGCCCCCCCCCCCCCCTCGTTCTATGTTGACACGATGGCGCGCCAACGTCAGTCAGTCGCTTCCTGGTATTTGAAGTTGTGTCTGCATTGATAACATTGTTGTTGTTGTGGCCCCCGCCCCCCTTTTTTGTCTCTTTGGCTCTCTTTCTATTACAACATCCCAGCTGCATTGCGCCAGAGCAAGCGAGAGAGACAAAGGCTGGCCGTTGTGTCTGGCTGGCAATTTCGCTTTTTCAAAAATTATTCTTCGCTTGGTTTGTGGGGTGTTGCAATCCACCACCCAGCAAACATTTCCAACAACAGGCAAATTATGTCAATTGGCCAGCCAATCTCTTATCAACAATTCAAATGAGTTGCTCTCTTCTCGCTTTGTCACCACCACCAGTGTTGCCGTTTTTTTTGGAGTAAAAAACGCTAGATTTAGCGGGAGAGAGGAAAAAAAAAAGCTAAAACATTTTTGGAGGGACAATTCCGCTTTT
>JBAMCP010002266.1:0-13693 GCA_037075105.1 Lissocephala sabroskyi | reverse complement strand
GCTGATTGCTTGGTGCGTCGGCTAACCTTGATCGCTTTTAAGTTGGAACGTAACTTTTACGACTCTCGAGAGTGACATTTGCGACTCTCAGCCAACGCGTCTCTCCGAAAAAGTGTGCCAAAAGTGACGCCCCAGACCGATCGATCGATCGAAGTTCGGGGTTTTTTTGATTGCCGTCAATCACGATGGCGGGCTGGGTGCGCTGGGGTGTTGGCTTTGGGGCAATCATCGACACGTTTGATGGGATTTCTATGGAAATGAGGGAGGTCCTCTCACCCGCTCCCTGGGCTTGATAGTTTCCGCCTCTGTGGTCGCATCATTAATTTCGTTTTAATTTTAAGTTTTTTCGATGGCAGCGTTCCGTGGACGTCTTTTGGGAAACCAGTTTAATTTCCATTTCAATCATCCAACGCTGCCCCCTCCCCGGTGCCGACGGCATTTCGTGCAGTGTGGCCGTGTTAAAGGCCAATGAATCTGACGGCTTCGGGGAAGGCATCATCAAATGTGAAATGTCAGTTGGTCGGCCGGCCGACCATCGGCCGCCGTCAGGGGGCGGGCAAATATTTGCAGTGCGATTTGTTTGTTTTGTCACTCGTCGTCGTTGTGTCTTTTAATTTGTTTGGCCTCCGTAGGTCTTGCGGTGCGAGATTCTCGGGTTGACCACCGCAAATCGATGGCAAACACACGACGGACTCTTCAAATATTTGAGCTGCTGGTGTTCTCCTTCATGTGTCGTCCTCTGCCCTAAGTGGGCATTAATGAACCGCTGCAGACGGCATTTTAGGGGTTCTTCCCCGACGGGGGGCAGTGGGCGTGGTTGGTAATTAATCGGGGTTTTCCAGTTTGAGGTTCTCGGTTTTGTTTGTCTTTTGGTGGACTTTGCCTGTGGCGCCATCTTGTGACCAACATTGCCGCCACCTAGCGGGCAATCCCATTCCGCAAAGCATTAACATTCTGTTAACCGGGGAACTTCAGGCAAACTGTTAACCCAGGAGCGGGCACTGTTAATTTATAACTCCTGGAGGAGGGGGAAAACACAACGTAAAAGAAGTTTGGGTTGCTGGAAGTTATTTGCTTAAGAAATTAAACTACAGAGCATTAAGGTAGAGTAGTTTGGGGGAAGCTTTATTGGTAGTTTTTTCAGGCTTATTTAAATTCTTAACTAAGAGAACTTTTATTTATATATTTCATGAATGTGGGCGCTCCAGAGGAAGGTGGACCCATCGATTCCCAACAGTCTCTGGCGGGAATATTCCATCTTCCATTCTTCTATTTTCGGCAAGTTCCAGTATCAGCAAATTTTGGATTCCTCGAGGGAAGGATGACGAGTTCCTGAAGAAAGCCACCTCGTCACCTCAGGTGAGTATCTCATTTTGAAATTTAAATACATTTAACCTTAATTTTTTATTTTTTAGCCATTTCAGCAGAGGCTCCGGCGGCTGATACGCATTCGACGAGATCTTATCTTCGGCGGCTCCAGGATTGTTTTCGAGAGGACCGGCGACACCAAGCTCTTCAGCTCGATGCCCGAGGGCACCACGGTGGCGTATTTGGCAACCGGCGACTTGTCGGCCTAGGCAATGCCTCCGGCCCCGTATTCAGCCGATGGAGTGAACAGAGCCTTGGCCACCGGAGCTATGTACTTGTCGATTTGCGCGATGCCGCCGTGGGAGTGGCCTGCCAGGCCCGTCGTCGAGGAGTACGAGCTGGAGGAGCCCCCAACGGAGGCGTACTGAAGTTTGCCGCCCTCGGAGTACGTGGATATTTCCGGCGAGACGCTGTACTTGGTCACGGGTGGGGTGATAGGAATACCCAGCGGTGGTTGCATGCACCCACGGCACCAACTCCGGGGCCAGCGTGGGCGAAGGATCTCCGAGCACCGAGCCTAGCAAGCCCACAAGCAGCACCAATGGAAACTAAGGAGCAGAGAATGCACAGATGCCTTAGAATAAGAACATTTTACGTGTATTTTCATAAAGAAATCGGGGCGGGGTGGGGCTAGATTATTTAGGTTAAGGATACATTGTTTAGGTTAAGGATGCATTGTTTAGGTTAAGCATACATTATTTAGATTAAGGATAGATTAAGTTTATTTTTAAGATTTTTTTGTATGTTAGACTGTAAGCGCCGTTATGAATAAAATAGCTTCACGGTGGGGGAGGTTTCATTTTCAGCCGTAAATTTTTTCGACGTGGGGGTAGGCCAGGGTTTTTCGTGTTTTTTGCGCCTAAAAGTATGCTACGAATTTTTTTTGCACAAAATTTTTGGTTTAACCGCCTATAAGTATGCAATAAAATTTTTTCGCGAAAAAATTCGGCCCAACCGCCTAAAAGTATGCAAAAAATTGCTCAAAACACCTTGCCAGGGGTAAGTAAATTTTGTTTTTAAGCTGCCGAGTCGCCGGGGGACGCATCCAAAAAATCCACTGCATACTTTGCAGCGCGGGCCTTCCATGTCGACTTTTTATGGCTCCCGCGAAGTATGCAATGTTTTTGGCAGCTCATCTCTTCCGGTTTGCTGCTTGTTGCTTCGGCGCTTTTGTCGGCGGTTAAATAAACCTAAAATCATGGAAATCGGGATATTTATAAAGCTTTGCCGTCTAAACTCTTCGAGGTAATTAAAGAGAATCCCTAATCCTTTTAATTCCCTCGTATTAATTAAAAGAAATCCCTAATCCTTTCGATTCTCTCGTATTAAATTAAAGGGAATCCCTAATCCTTTCAATTCCCTCGTATCTATTTTGATGGGGGCCTATTAAACTAAAAATATGTTTAAAAAAGAACTCATTTTGTAACCAAAACGGAGGTTCCAGTAATTAAGACTTTGCCGACCCCAAAATCTAATACTTTTCCCAGGATTTCACAAAGGATTGCACGAACTAAGGGAGTTAAAAGGTCCCGGCAAGATGGCATTGAGTTCTCAGGGCAATACGCAGATTTGTTGGAGAAAATCACTCTGAAAATTGAACGAAAGTCCTTGGCTTTGTGAAAAGCAACACTTAGGACACGATATTCTCGTTAAAATTGTAGAATTTAAATGAATTTAAATTATTGGGTTGGCAAGAAAGTCATGTCGTTTTTTTTTAGTAATCGCACGAATCGGTTTGCTTTCGCTCCAGATACTCGAAGGATTCGTTCTTTTCACAGGAAAGCCAGTCACCATCACCGTCACCATCATTATCCTTTTCCTTTTTAGCACTTTTGAAACAGAACAAACCTTCATGGTTATTTTTGGGGCCGCTAAGGGTTAACTTTCGATTTGAAAAGTCTGCTAATTCCGATGGCACTTAATGTCGATTCATAACAAAAAAATCACAGCGCGGAATGTTCGTTGAGTCCTTAACGCGTATCCTGATCGCGCAGGCACCGCCTCAGATATTCGATTCGCAACTGAAAATTTGATAACTCGAGTGCCACACACGCAACGCAACGCTCGCGAAGTGGAGCAACGCGGCCGACTGTTGGCCAGCCCGGCCCTATAATCGCTTATATACGGTCAGTTGGCGGCGCACGCACCAGTTTGGCGACAAGCGACAACCGACAAACGCAATGCACACTCAACTCAACTCAAGAAAATAGAAGAAAAAAAAATTGAAACCGAAAAATTGGAAAAAAAATTGCACGAAATTTGCGTTGCTCGAGGAAAGCCAACCAACCGCCGAGCCAACTGAGTGGCGGCGCGTGCAGAAAAATTGATGACTGGTCGGTCCGATCGGCGACTGCAACGAGATCAGCTTTGTTTTTGGGTTCTCTGTGGAGCCGCTCAGCTTCTCTCGCTGCACAATTCAACCTGCCGGGGGCCCCACCTTCGCGCCAGTTGAGGTTTATTAGATCACAAGCACCCAGGCCTCGTCCGCCGGCCCGTCCGGCTGCGCCGAGGTGACGGTGGCCGCCTCGGCGCAAATCCGAAAATCGCGAAAATATATCGAGAAAAAATCGTGCGTGGTGCGTTGCCTTTTAGCCAGTTTTCGGATCTTTGGCTTGTTCGTTGGTGCTTTTTTTTTCTTCTCCGAGAGCCGCATTGTTGGCCGGGTTTTGTAGTTTTTGTTATTGTTGCATTTGATGGTTGGCTTTTTTTGCATATTGCTTTTAGAGCGACTTAATTTGATTTAGATTTTAATCGCGGCCATTGCGTGTATGGCCGGCAAAAATGCGGCCCGCGATTGCAAAAAAGGAGCAGTTCGAATCACAAAAAATAAAATTGCTCGGGGTATTAATGTCGGCATCAATAAATTCTGCCGCAGTGACCCAATCATGCGTACCAATTGGAGGCCTTCATGGCCGCTGGCTCACTCGGTGCGGGGCACTGGGAACTTGACTTATGGCCGACACTGGGCGATATGGCCAAGTGCTGACTTGTGGGCAATTAGGAGCAACAAAAGGCGGGTTCTTTGACTTGCCGAAATTGAAGTGGACAAATGTCAGCCACCAGTCAACGGCCACCACAATCTGGCCAAGATCGCAGGCTCGGCGGCCGCAGTTGAATTGCTGATTGACATAAAAAAGACAGGGCTTTTGGGCAAATTAAATTATCGCGCTTTTCAATCGCTGGTTGCTGATCTTTTTCGCAAAGTCGGTGAAATTTCTGCCTTTCTAAGTATCAAATTTTATAGAGCTCTATTCGAACTTAACCACCTATCAAATTAGGGAATCTAGTGGGGTCCTTTCAATGCGAATTGGTTGAAAAAAGTAACCATTACCTGTATGAATCTTTTAACCACTAAATATTCCCTTTCTCAGAAAAAAACTGAGGACAAACTTTGAGATTTACAACATTCCCCCAGGAAGTAATTGAGAAAGCGAAGGACTCCTACCAAATCTACCCCATCATCGTGAATAACAAATTGAAGGTTTCAACTTACCTCGGCTTTCCCTTGATTTTTGCTGAGTTCCTTGATTTCAGGTGCCTTATTTCTTTCTTCCAGCTTGTTCCTTTCTCTTCTTGCAGCAGAATAAGCTTTCATTAGGCAAAGTTGAGAAAATTCTACGCTTTCTTCTTACCCGTGAATGAGCCAGCGTAGAACAATTTATGAGTCGGATCGCTGGCCTGCAATCCCTGAATCGTCGGAGCTTTTTGACGCCTTCAATTCTACTGTAGAACTTCTACAATTTAAAGAGGTTTTAAGATCCTAAGAATCTTTCAATAAAAGGCTTGCAAAGCTCTCAACTTACCTGTGTTTTAGCCTCCCATTCTTCTTTCCTAAGCCGCCGATTCTTTGAGCTTTCTTTCTCCAATCTGCGGGCTATTTTAAGGATTCTGTTATATTTATTAGGCAATGGCGAATTCTACTTACCCGTGAACTGTCGTCGCTGGCTTTCCGCAGCTCTTCTAGGCCCGGCTTACATCATCCGAGCTGGGGGGGATTTGTAGGTGCCACTGGCAGTTGACTTGTATAACTTCTCCTGCGGCTGTGAACGCCATCCCGCTGGGCCTGTCGCGCACAAAGCGACGTGTTGTGCCGCCGACCCTCCCCGCCCCGGCCCGCCTCATCCTGCGCCGCGCCACGCCTCGGCCCGCCCAGCCCACTGGCCAACTGGGCGGCCTTTCTCGGCCGCACTGTCGAATTCGATTGTTGCTGTTGCGTTTGCTTTAATGGCGGTTTTGGACTTTTGAAACTGGTTGCCTCACGGTTTCTATGCGTAGAATCTGGAAAAAAAAAACACAGCACATTCAAATCCCCGAACGCTTGCGCAAATCGCCCAAAAACAAAATCACACTTATATACACCGAAAAAGATATAGACAGATTCAGCCACGGATACAGATACAGATGCAGATGCAGGTACAGTGGCAGTTGCAGGGGCCGCATAAAGCGTTGATTTTATGAATATTTGTGGCAGATTTTGAAATGTTTACGCAGCCGCCGGCGTCGCTGCCGCTGTCGAAGTTGCGCTCTCTGTGAATGAACGACAAACCATCTAGATACAAAGTCTGCTATACATTCCGCCCATGTAAATGTAAATAATCGAATGCGTGAAATTTTAAACGAAATCAAGATTTTTTTCAATTACCCACCAGCCGCCCGCTCCCCTTTTAAAACCGAGGAGAGCAGGGAAGGCGACGGCAGGACGGCGGTTTCGTCATGACGATCGGCCAGATCGCGGCTGCCGTTCCAGTTAAGTAGGCAGATCAATAGGCATATGGCAGGCTGGTCAACCAGCTGACCAGACCAGAGAGCACAGCAATTGCCACTTACGTAATTGCCACCGCCACCGCCGCCGCCATCCTCAGCATCAAGGAGCCCCTCGCTGCCCAGCGGCCGTGTGCGTGTGTGACAAATGCAAGGCGACGGCTGCGGCGGCGCATACTAAGCTTGGCGGCCAAAGTAGGTTAAACATTGCCGGCTGTCTGGCCGGCCCGGCAACTGGGCAACTGGCCTGGCGTTTTCCAAACGCACGAATTCAAATTCAATCAAATTGCGAAAAGAAAACAGCGAAAACACTGCACAAATTTGTCCTGAGCACAGCGGGCGATCGCCCTCGCCTTTCACCCCCGGGCGTATGCGTAATGCTGGCGATCGTCTGCCGCAACTGCCACCAGCTTATCGCCGTTTATAGGCCAACATTCCTGGCCGATGGGCTGCTTCTAATTGAAAAGTCAATTGGGGGCTACTCAATCAATTTTGCAGAGTGGACCGCCGGCCGTTTATGGATCGATTTTGGAAAATTGTTGGCTCACAACGATTCAGGTGGCTCGTAAATTTTGGACTAGAGGTTTTAATTGATTTGCCCAGTGTGCGCAGAGCCGAAGTCTCCGTGTGTGTGTGTCAGGGACAATGTGGCAATGTGGCGGCAATGCGTGGCAGGTTGAAATGTGTCGTGCGTCTGGGGGTAGACAGCTAATTAAAACGGCTTTTGAGTGGCAAGCGGTCAAGAAGTGAGTGTGCCGTCCACCAATGCCAATGCGGCCAGTAATCACGGAATTCGGTAATACCCTCGCCAGATTATCCAATAACCCGGCACACAATTGCGCTCAGGAAATGGCTAACAAGCCGTCCATCCACACACGGAGACAGACAAACGAGATCGCCAAAAACCTCCCCGTTACGCAGTTTGCAAGCTTTGCAACAACCATAAATTAGCACTAGACAGCCAGAGTCACACACACACATACACACACGCACATACAGGCCTGACTAGGGGGGCATTAATTATTCTAAGTCCGACATGCAGGCATGCAGAAAACGCCCCGAAAACGCGCGCGATTTGTAATCACCGCCAAACGATGGGGCAATGGGTTTTTTCGGTTTCTCACATTTGTTTCGCGGCGAAGCAGCTAATTGCCTCGCCTCCGTGTGGGGGATCCTTAAAAGGCCTTAGTGTCAGTGCGAGTGTCAGATCGACTGCATTTCTAGTATTTTATGCGACCGGATCGCAAACCGGATCCCCGGAGACCGGCTGAGTCACACGCATTCAATGCCGTCGTTGATGGCGGCGCCAAAAGCAGCTTAAAATCGCTGATTGTTTAATTCTCGTTGGGGTGAGAAACGCCCGCGCTCAGAATGCGATGCATTCTGGCAATGCTGCCGTAGATTTCCATGTAATCCGGCAATTTGGATTGACTGTCGGCCGGGCCGATTGGCCAACTCTGTCGGCCTAGAATTCGACAGTGTGGGAGCAATTTGCATTTTCATTCACGAGAACGTCAAATCCATTGGTGGATTTCCATCCACCGCGTATGCAAATCGTGAACGCATTTTAGTTGCGACTTTTATATTCGCGGCAAGTCAATGCCAACGGAGGCCGCCTGAGAGCGCAAAAAGAGACTTTACTTTTAATTAGAATACTTGTAGATTTGTGCGCTAAACTCGATGGCTCATGGCTTAAAATGCGAGGCGAGGCGATAAAACCAAATTCGATTAACGCAGCCACAGCCGCGGAGTGAAAGAGGGCGAGGGTCTGCCAATCGGCCAACTGCTCTGCGTTTGAGCCTAATTTGCTTTAATTATGATAAATGGTTATTGCCGTGGACAGAGACAGCGACAGCGACGGCAACGGCGACGGCGAGACGAGAATGGGGATCTCGACCTGCCGAAACCATTCAAAGGGGAGCGGCTGGTGTCAAGGTTGCCGCCACCTAGAAATCACCTATGACTCTCGCTCTTAGATGGTTTGATAATGAGAATTTGGCAAGAAAAAGCCAAACACCTGCTGATTGGGGGCGCAAGGCATAGAAATTTAAAGAGGCAAAGTGGCCGGGGTTACTGAAGTCTAAAGTCTTCGGTCTGGGACTGCTTTGAGGCTGACCTAACTCCCTGCCATTTAACACAAGGATCTTGGGCATTAAGGGAGAAAATTTAAGACTAAAGAACCCCAATGGCGAGTCTGTTAAATGATTGCTGATGTTTGGAAGGGCCAATTGGAATCACCGCAGCTTCAAAGGCCACCTGATAGCTTTTAAATCCTTTGGCTTTTGTATAAACCCAATCTTTTTGACGATGGTACAAATCAAAGGCTACAACAAAACACAAGACAACACCAGCAACAACAACAACTACAACAGCACAACATAAAAAGCAGCCAAGCGTTTGGAGTTGTTTGGTCGGCTCCTTTGGCTTGGCTGCCTGCAAGATTACAACATAAACAAGGATTTTATTTTAAACGCTTACTAACTACAACAAATAAATTAAACATTAAACAAACAATTCAGCGGACAAGGAAGCCTCAAGCATTCTCTCACTCACCGGCAATCCTGTGGCTCTCACACGCCCTGCAGGCGCACCAGCTGAGCGCTGCCCGCCCCGAACTGCCTGTGGGCGCCAGCGTACATGGGAGTCAAGTGCTTCTGGTCGCGGTGCAGCATGGACTTCACCAGGCTGGCCGAGGCAGTGTGCTGCTCGTCCTCGAAGTCGTCGAACTCGTCCTCGACCACATTGGGAAACAGCACAGGGCCGGAGTTGCCGGGCTTGCGCGGCCGCTGCTTGGGGCCCTGGCCAGCCGGCAGCTTCTTGGGCTTGCGCTGGAAGTAGCTGGAGTAGTCGGGGCGGTTGGGGTTCTTGGCCACCGACTTGTACTTGTAGTGCTTCAGGCCGGGCGTGGTGTGGACAACCTTCTTGTTGGGTATGTGGTTGGGATGGCTGTCCGGGTGGCTGGGCCGGGGCTTCGAGGGCGAGAAGCTGGTGTGCAGCGACGAGGGCTTGTGGATGTAGTTCTGGGGCAGCTCCTGGGGCTGGTAGTGGTCGTAATAAGGATGATAGCTCTGGGGTACGCTGGTGGTGTAATGGGGCCGATACTCCTTGGGGTCGTTGACGATCATGGCCTTCCAGTCGCTCTCCTGGAGGGCAAAGTTTGGCTGGAGCTTGAGGGACAGATCCTCGAGGCCCTGGGCCGCTGCCACCTGCTTGTAGTAGCTGTCCCGGGCCTGTTGCAGGCGGTCGCGTATGCCGGGCTCCAGTTCCATGGGCACCTGCTTGATGCGGGCGTGCGGCTTGAACTCAATCAGGCTGGGGATCTTGGGGTGGGAGTGGGTGAGGTCCTCGATGGGCTGCTTCAAAGGCTTGATGTCTGAGCTGAGGACTATGTGCTCCTGGTCCTTGCTGTAGTGATTGATCTTGGACTGGGAGGTGTCGTCGTTGAGGTTCAAGGAGACGCTGTTGGCTCCGTCGGGCGTCTCGGTGATGGGATGGGAATTGGCACCGACGGTTTTGACAATCGCATTGAAGCCTTTTTTGGCATCCGCCGTGTAGTGGACAGTGCGTATGGAGCCGTCCGGCTCGAGGATGCTGTAGTGGCCTTTGATGGTGTCGCCCTCGCGGGACTCCCATTGGGACTTCACGTCGCCGGTGTGGAGATCTTTGACGCCGTAGCTGAAGGCGTACTCGGGGTGTTCCTGCAGAGAATAGAATTGAAGGCCTCGCCTAAGACTTTGGAATTTCGTGTTCTTTTGATGGAAACATAAACAATCCCCCAGTGGACGGACTCGGGCAATTGTGTCAAGGCAACGCACGCCGGGCCACGCACAGTTTGACAGCCACTGGGCGCGGCTGGGCTGAGCGTCAAAGCGACCGATCGATCGTTGGTTTGATCGGTTCGCGGCGTTTTTTATACTGTTGATGCCTTTTGGGTCCTAGAACAACTTGTTGGCGATACATTTTATGGCCTGGTCGCCAGAAATTAACATAAATTCAATTAGCGCCAAATTGACAATCAACCGGCCGAGAATCGCTAACTTGTTGCTCGCTATTTCTGTTGGCACCTCTGCGGCTAAGTGACCAAGGTACGCGTACATTGCAAAAGACATCTACACACACAGTGATACATATATAGAGAGCTTAACTCGGCGAGTTCAATTAAGCGTAGACGTCCATAAATGGCCGCGACGGCCCCCTGCCCGCTCTGTTTTGCTGGCTTGTTGGCTGCCTATCAATTTGGCCGCTGTCTCGGCGGCGGCGAGTGCGTGTTGGGGCCAAACCGACACAAAACAAATGATTACAAGCGAGCGCGTAACTTGAGCAGCTAGAAGTCGCAAGGAGCACGAAAGGCCCCCAACGCATAGGCGAAGCCAAGTCGAGAAATAAATATCGTTTTTAATCAAAGTAAAATTGCATAACCGCCAGATTTGGCCCGCCCCAGAGACGCCGGCGCGGCGACAAGACGGACGGACCGAATGGCAGAGATTCAGGCCACAGTGGGTGGGTGCGTGTGAACTTTAACTCATAAATTTCAATATTTATGGCGAATTTATGCATTTGTCATTTGCCAGCTGCCACACTCGACGGACTGACTGATTGACTAACCGGATTGCTGGGGCGGGCTTACTGGGCGTATGAGCAACCCTCAATTATATGCAAATTGAGTCTATCGGACGCTGCTGGCATTTATAAGGGAAAGCGAGAGCGCCAAAAAGAAGTCAGCTTCGAAGCGAATAAAAGGACCAGAAAGCTAAAGAGACTGAGAGCCATAGATTGCATGGACAGACAGCTAGAAGTCTTGAGCCTTTTGAGAGATCGAATTACAGTCCCCAGTAAGTCAAAGGCAGAGGACTAAAGAATTTAACAAGGACCTCAGCTGCCTTGATCTCGGTCAAAGAGAATTTTGACAGAAGTAAAACTTCAGCTGCTCAGTTTTCTCTGCAGTTTCGAGTGGCCACTTTTACTCCAGGAAAACAGCTTGCGGCTAACTGAAAATCGGCTGGTTTAGCTTTTTATCAAAGCCGAAATTGCAACACTGCCGGCGGCTAAAGTCAATCGGCCGATTGACAGACTGCCAGACTGAGAGACTGAGAGACTGCCACTCTGTCATAGGCAAATCAGCGTGATCCGAGCTCAGAGTTCTGGCTTGTCTATCAAAAAATGAAATGCAGCGACATAATAGACTCAAATTGGCGACAGATCGTGGGACCCACGCAGGCGAAGGTGCAGACGCAGGCGCAGCAATTTTGACAGGTCGCCGCCACGCACAATTGGAGAGGCGGACGGCGGCCTGCAAGTCGACTGGAAAAACAGCATGAAAAACATTTTAAAACCACACACGCACACTCGCTGTCAGTGAACAGTTATGGGCCAGAGCCAAAGAAAAGAATTGCCGGCCCCGCCCGGCCAGGGCAGTCGGCCGGCCTTTCGCTTGCCACGGCGGTAGGTGCAGCCCCACAGTTGGTTGCCTTATTTGGCGGCAGCCGACTTGCCTGGCTACCTGCTGCCTCCAAAAAAGAGACCATGATTTATGTGGGCCAAAAGTCATCGATGCCATTCTCTTTCAGGGACTCCCAGTCCTTTCCCTCTACCCCGTTTACTTACGAATTGCGGGGCATATTCCAGCATCTCGTCATCGTCTTCGGTGACGGCGGGCGGCGCTGTGCGTGCGTGAGCTGTCGGCGGGAGCAGGCAAATCGCCAGGAGAGCAGTCAGTGCTGCCACCAAGGAACAGGTGATCCGTGCCGATCTCGTTATCTAAGCCGTTTAAGAGACGGCGCAGGAGGAGAAGGATGAGGAAATATGAATTTTCAGTTGGTTAATAAATGAAACGAAACGATCGCCACAACTTGGCCAACATGTGTACGCGTATACAAATGCACATTGAACAAGTTAATAAAAATTGGCAACGCTCAACAAACGCAAGCTTGGCCCAATTAATTGCCTGCTCCGCAGCTGCTGTCGCGCCACCGAAGGGGGCGGCGGGGCAGGGCGGCTCCTTGTCATACACCGTTGTGACAGTTGTCAAATGGTAATACTCGTCGTACCCAAAAATTAGGAGCCAGACAGGCAAACAGACGGACGGCGTCGACCACATTTTGACAGCAGTCATGTGGCCAGTAAAGTCGCGAGATTGATGGTCTGGCTTAAGACCAGTAGCTGTGGCACAATTCGGTTGCAAGCGAGGCAGGCAGGGAGGCGGGCCGACAGTTGCTGATTTTTCTCGGCTGATTTGGCAGCACAAATCAGGCGCCCAGTACAAATGAGGCCTGGTCGATTGACCAAGGAATGCATTCGAAATCAATGGAATTCCTCGCGAATTAGGCAAATTTTAACTATTCAAATCACAGCAATCCAAAGGTGAAAATTGAAATCCTAACTATGTTGATTTGCCAGCCGCAAAATCTAATTAAAGTGTCTCAAAAGATCAAGCAATTGTGCAAAGGAGAAAGGAATTCCATCTAACAGAATCCCTAGAGATCGATTTCTTGGATTAGCGTGAATTTTTCAACACATTCAATTCGATAGGATAATTTCTTGACTTCACATTCGTTGCCTTTGGCGTAGATAATTTAAAAGGTTTGAAGTTTGAGAGAAAACCTTTAATTCTCGTTAAAGCTCTTGGAATCTTGGATTGTTTGTTTGCTTTGCATTTGCATTCGATTAGATTTGTTGAACCCACACGGACTTTCACTTTGGAGAAAGTTATCATCTCCCCAAAAAAACACATGCACTTTCGCTCTCGTTTGTTTCTCGAAATGTGGCGAAAATAATTCGCAATTGTCGCTTACACAAAACGCTGACATCTTGCACTTTAAAAAAACGAGCTTTTAACTTTTTGGCAGACTTTCAAAGGAACCTTAAATATTTAATAAAGAATTGCACGGAAGCCCGTTGCCTGCTGGCGAAGCCGCTTGGCTCTTGGATGCTGTGGTCTGTGCGCTGGCGCGTTCGCTTGCCAATGTCAAGGACAAAAACGTAATTAAGCCGTGCCAGCAACTTGGCCAATGTATTTATAGCCAAGCCAGCGAAGACGTCTGCCTCGGCGGCAGCGCGTTTTCCCGGCGACAAGATTTTCCGGCCCGACTGGTTGCCCGCCCGATCGACTCAGAGTTGCTGGGGCAGCCGCCCCAGGCGAAAGAGATGAGCCGCCCGGCGTGGGTTGCCCACTCGGCTCAGCTTCCTAAGCCCCAACTAATTGACAATTACACAGATATGAGGCTGGCTGGCAACCCGTTAGAGGGGCAATGCAAACCCGTTTAGATTGCTGGCTATCACCGCGCACCAATTTGGCTGTCTGTGATCTTCGGGGGGCTCAACTTTTGGTTTCAACACCGACAAGTAAAAGTGGCCCCCATGCCGTGGCCAACGTCGCCAGCAGCTGGCGTAATAAAATGGGAAGCATCACCAACGGATCACAATTGCAAATGAGCGCCGACGAGGAGGCGGCTCCATGAAATTGCAGTTGACATAAACCAACCGGCAATTAGCTAAAAATTACATGCTTTTGCCATTGGCTTTGAATTTAAATCGATTGTCACTTGAACTTCCTCACGGGCGTCGA
>JBAMCP010002265.1:0-13695 GCA_037075105.1 Lissocephala sabroskyi | reverse complement strand
TCAAGAGGGTTGAAGGATGCCCAGGGGGTGGGGGTGGGATAAACTGTAATTGTTTGTTGTAACAAATATGAGTGCTGCTTTGAGTGTTCGTTGAGTTGTTGACTGCCGATGATAAATTTTGATTGTTGCTCGAATAACGAGTGTGTATTTGTGGCTAAATGGAGTGAGTGTTATGAATAAGTGAATGCTGGTTTGAGTGCATGAGTAATGAGTGTGACGAAGGGTTCAAGAAGTCTTCTTATTGAAGGAGGAGTTGTAGAAAAGCTGAGTATACTGAGTACCAAATGAATATATTCAAACTTACGGACCAACTTCATTCCTTCAAGGGTTTAAGATTTAAGCAGAAGTTCAAGAAAAGCTGACTGAATGAATAAGTGTTTTGAGTACCAAATGAGTACTTCCTTCAAAATAAAAGTATTCAAGCTTACGGACCAACATTCATTCAAGAAGTCTTCTGATTCAAACAGAAGTTGGAGAAAAGCTGACTGAGTAATTAGTTTACTGAGTTCGAAATGAGTACTTTCTTTAAAATAAATGTATACAAGTCAGCTTATAAACATCCAAGAACTGCCAACAAGCCAAAGAACCTATCAAACATTCCTTGGAATTTCTCTAGGCAATAATCGAAGTCCTCAAATTCGATTTCCCTAACTCTTTCAATAAATTGGAGGTTTCTCCATATTGAATACTTGAGTACTTCAATGTGCAAAACTCTCTACACTGGTCTGAATGCGGAGTTAAGTTCTTTGATACTTTTTTCCTCACTCCGAAGTTTTTTCAAATCTTGTAAAATCAAACCAGCTTTTTCTTACTTCGATTGGCTTTGATTTTCTTGAAGATTTTGACTTTTTTCTTTCTTTAAACTTCCCAAGAAGTTTCCCTCCAAACTGCCCGATAAAATTCTTTTTGTCTTCTTGATCTCAAAGATCTAAAAATATCAGAACATTTTCACCTTTGCTCTTAGTATCAAATGAGTACTTTAATCCATAAAGCAGCATTCACTCCATTGTCTTTTAGACTTAAAAAATCTCCAACATCAGTGGCTGTTTTCTTCCTTATAGACTCGCTTGTCTTAATATCAAATGAGTACTTTAATCCATAAAGAAATACTCAGTCCGTTGTTCTCTTGACTTAAAGGATCTCCAACATAAGTAAATCAGTGTCTTTTTTTCTCTTAATTTATTCGCTCAAATGAGTACTTTAATCTAAACCGAAACATTCGCTCCTTTGTCTTCTTAACTTTAAAGATCCCCAAACATTTATACATTTTCAACTTTCCTGCTCTTATCAAATAATAAACTTCCATCGCCTGCCAGGAATCCAATCCAATTTCTCATAAACCCCCAAGCCAGCCGATTTGAGCCATAAAAACTGCTCCTCCGGTGGTTTGTTTGGTTTGTAAAGCAATTTCCTCATTAGACTGATTAACGTCCGATTATTTACAGTCTGGTGGCTCAGCCGCAAACACTCGTATTCACACTCACTCGGATACACTCATACACTCAGGCGCATGCACTCGTGAATCGGGTACATAAATTTTGCGCTTTTGTGGGTTTTATTTTTTTAGGGGTTTGTCGCGTTCGCTTAATTAACTTGAAACGAATCCCCCACACTCCGTTTCCCAACAACAGTTTCGAATCCATTTTGTACTCGTTGTTGTTGTTGTAGATTTTAAGGTGTGTTTACTGTTGTTATTGTGATAAATTTCGAGCGTGACTAAAAAAAAAACGAAACGAAATCTCGATCGGTATTCATAATTTGAATGAATGTTGTAGGCTCTGCCGTCGTGGCCGCCGATTTAGCGTGAGATTTTCAGAAATCAGCGATATAGAAAAACCGCTTGGGCCCATAAATTTTCCCGGCTCTCAAATGCAAATGAAAAGCGCCAAGTCCTCGATCGCAAGGTGTTAATTTGACAAATGCTAAACGGCAAATGGCAGTCGAAGATTTCGAGCAGCAGGCTGAGAATTTCAATCCAAATTGCTGGTTACTCACTGGCAACCGCAATGAATGAAAAACACTCATTCGATTGATTCGCCCAGCTCCGTTTGCGGTGGCCAAATTACAGTTTTGCCAACTTATCAGCAATATGTTGGCCAGCCAACCGCCGGTTAAGGTCAACGCGGTCAGCCCGCAAATTTGCTTTGATAAACTTTGGCCCCTTGAACGGTGCCGAGCGTCAGCCAAACCGGCAATTTGAAGTGCCAGTCGAGGCTCATTTTCCAGTAGCCCAGAAGCCTTTTCGGCCATTAAGTAATTTTCAATTTGGCCAAGGAGTCGTCGACGGTGGACGGTCGACGGTGGACGGTCGACGGTGGACGGCAATGACAACAAAAACAAACGAATTTCAATTACGGCAACGGCGGTGGATCGCCAATTACCCGATCCTCTTGTCCTGCCGTCCCTCGGCCAATTGACGCCGCGGAAAATCACTTAAAACTTTTCACTCGCCGAGGAAATTCTTTGCCGCCGCCTTTCAAATTGAATCGCTTGGCTGGCAATTTATTTTCCCCCCGTTTTCCTTCGTCTGCCCGCCGCTCGATTCTTTGTAAATATTGGAAAATAAAATGAATAATGTTCGTTGCGTTCTTTTTACGATTTGGCAATTTTCACACACACCGCTTTCCGGGGGGAAAATGCGATTGGAAATTCGCCCACTTGGCCGGCCAGAGAAACGAAAATTGCTTATAATTAATGGCCAAATGATAAACCCCGATCTCTGGGCCATTAATTCCAAAAAAGGAGGATCGAGTGCGGGGGGGGGGGGCAGCATCGTTAGTCGATGCATATACGGCGCCTTCAACCAACGCAGCCGACGGGGCCCTGAAATTTTCTCGTCTTTTATTTTTTATTTTTAGACAAATTGAAAGAAGCACGGATCGACCAAGAAGGATCTAAAGATATGGCCTGAGGGGAAGGGGGGGGGGGAGATTCTGCTCGTCTCACGTGCATTTTTGGCTTTCAACGTGGCCGGAAGGGGCGTGAAAAGGGGAGGAGGCGAAATCAGTAAAAACCTGGCAAGCATGTTTCAACCAAGTTGATTGAAAGTGAAAACTTGAGCCCTTTCAACCATTGAAAGATGGTATTTTCCCACAATTGACTCTCTTGTTTCTCTTGCAACCATTGAAAGCGGTTATCTTTCAACCATTCAATATTGCTCCCTCAATCCTTTCAAGCGGGTCTCTTTCAATCGCTTTAAGCTTTGAAGTCGACAGAAAATTAGTAAATAGCCAACCAAAAGTCCTCAAAAATCCTAAAATACCTGGTAAGCATCTTTCAACCAAGTTGATTGAAAGTTCAAACTTCCGCTCTTTCAACCTTTGAAGGCGGTTTTCCTTCCGCAATGGAATGTGTCTCTTTCAACCATTGAAAGCTGTTTCTCTATCAACCAATGAAAGTGGTTTTCTTTCCACCATTGAGGGTCTCTCATTCAGCCATTGAAAGCGGTTTTCTTTCAACCATTGAAAGTGTTTGTCTTTTCACCATTGAAGGTCTCTCTTTCCGCCGTTGAAAGCGGTATTCTTTCCACCATTCAATTCAAATCAATTCCCCATTGAAAGCCTTTTTCTTTCAATCGCTGTTAGCCTGGCAGCCAACAGGAAAATGAGTAAAAAGCGACCCAAATCCATCATAAAAATATTAGAGCCTGTCACGTCACATGATAATCACCCCAGACCGGGCCAGCTGGGCTAAGTTCTTGGCCAACAGCAGAGGGGACGACTCTTGGCCAAGTTAAGGGAACACCGACAACACCTCGAAATTGAGCCATTCAATGAGGAAAACTGAACTGAAGAGCTGACGATGTTGACTGGCACAGCAGACGACGTTGTTGGTGTTGTTGTTGTTGGCCATGTTGCTGGCGTTGCTTTCGCATTTCCTGACCAACAAGAGTCGAGCAAGTTTTCTTTAGCAAAATGCAAAAAACTTTGCCCAAGAACAGCAACCACACGACGAGCAGCAGCAACAACAACAACAGCGTCAGCAACAGCAACACATGTTGCTGCCACAATTTTAGGTCGCAACACGCATAACTCAACGCCCTGTCAGGATGTGAGGCGGCCAGTCAATGGGGCAATCAGCCAACACCAAGCGATTTATGAAGTGACAAAAATTAATTTCAACTGTGAAGTTATCGCCGACCAACCGACCAACAGCAACAGCAACAATGGCAACTGCTGCAACGACAACTGGTAGGCGCTTTGAAGTTGCATTGAGGCAAATTCGCCTTAAATGGCACGCCCACTTGTGGCAGCAATAAAAGCGTCCCCCCCCAAAAAAATGTGGTTGCCGGTCGATTGACCGTTTTTGGTTAATGCGGCTGCTGTTTATGTTGTTGTTGCTGCCGCTGCTGGCAGTTACAGTTTGTTGGCCTAAAAATGGTCATTTAATTGCCGGCCAGGGCGGCCAGGCTATCAACCCGGCCAATTCACACCCCATAAAGCCAACGTTCAATCGGCCGATCAAGCGACCACACACGCTTGTCAAACGCTCCAAATGATCCCCGAAAAAATACATTTGATTTCTGAAAACCCCTCTCGCTTTGATTGTGATTATGTAAAACTTGAAAGGCCACAAAAGCCGCGTCAAAAGCTGCGACCACCCAGACGGTTGACGCCAAGAATTCGAGGCGGCCCCGTCGCCGTCGCCGACAAGTTTCCGCATTTGGTTTCACAATAAAAATCATTTTTATAACTTCATTTGTGTTAATTTGGCCGCTCGACGAACACAGCCAAAAAGCAGAAAACGAAAGCCCCGACGCGTCGGTCGGTCGGGTTTGTTTCAACCGGTGAGGTTGTCAAAATATTTTCCACACGCAAATGACTTCATTCATCAAATGCGGCTGGCCGAGAGGGCGTGGCAAGGGTGGGGAGACGAAGGCAGATGATCGATCTTAGGCACGAGCTGGGGTGCGCCGGCGAGAAAGTTGCGGCGATTGAAAGCCCAACTTGGCTGATTGAAAGCGCAGCTTCAACCAAACGATCTTGGAGGTTTTTTTAAAGCCCTCATTAGAGTTGCCAACGCGACTCAAAATCTAATTAAGCACGACAGCCGCCACAATTCCTAACTGTCCAACTGTCCAGCTGTCCAGCTGTCCAACTGTCCGTTCGGTAATCGCTTATTTATTACATCGTTTGCATCGCTTGACAACGAACGTTTCTATTTTTTTATGTGCACTGCTCTGTCTATTAAATCTCCTGCAATTCCCCACTAATAATGCGGCTTAAAATGTTTTCTCCCCCCTCCCCCAATTAGAGGGTTAAGAGAAATCGAAGCTGTGCTTTCGGGGAGTGGTTCGTGTGTTGAGAGATGAGGGGGCGGTCCAGGGGGGAGTGACATTCCAATTGGATGAGATGAGATTGCCGGCTGACTGTGTGTGTGTGTGTGTTTGACGGTGGGAGGTAATTCGTTGGGGGCTTTATGGGATTATGGGAAACGCGTTGATGTTCAATTAGACGAAAGGCCGTGTGGTGGGCTCTGTGTGGCTATTGATGAAGGTTAGTTAAGGAATCTAAAGAAGTTGCTGAATAGTTAGCAGAACTGCTCAAGTGCTCATCTGCTCATTTGAATTTGTAAGTTTAGAAAACTGTTGCCAAGTCCCGAGAGGATTATGCTGCGATTATTTTCCAATAACTTAAGGAATCTAAAGAAGTTGGTGAAATGTAGACTTCCTTAGCTAAACTGCCCAAGTGTTCATCTGCTCATTGGAGTTTGTAAGATCCCAAGTCCCTAGAGGATTCTTATGCTGTCAATCCTTTCCAAGATTCCTATTTCTCTTATTCTCCGAATTTCTCAACTGTCTGCTCTCCGTCTCTCAACCCTTACGCCTGTTTGGTTTATTTTTGGATGCTTTAAGTCCTCTGAGTCCTTGGGATCTATCAAAAATCTGCCTGTGCTCGACAGTTTAGATGTCAACGTCGATTGGCTTCACTTCTCACCAGCGCCGAATCGTCAAACAGTTGACAGTTCTGTCCGCATCTGTGCAACTGTCTGTGCGCTCATCTGTCCGCCGGTCACGATCCGCTCCCCGTCACGATCCCAACGGGCTGCCAGCCGAATTGCGTGTGTGTGGTCAACCGCATTTGTCATGTTTTTAATTGGGAAGCGCGTTGAGGTCGATTTGGTTTATTGGGGCGCCCCCCGCCGCCCCTCCCCCCTCTCTCGTGTCAGACATCTGTCCAAATCGCAGGCGTTTTTTTGGCTTGCTTATTGTTTGTTTATTACTTGTTTCGGTTTAATTACTTTTTCGTGACGACCACGATGAAGAGGGTGACGATGTTGATGGAGATCATGGCCCGCACTTTGCCTGCGGATGAGACAAAACCGATAGTCACACTTATTGGAATTACTGCTTTATTATCACGCGTGTGTGTGTGTGAGTTGGCCAACTTGACAGTTGAGTGGTGCGTACTCCACAAAAAAAAGGCCCGCTCGACGAGTTTGAAATGAGCTGGAATTAGTGAGAAACCCGGCGAGCCGCGGGCTTTTCTTTTTCTGGTTCACTTGGCCATCAGCGCTGGAGTGCTAGGTAAATAAGCGATTGCGTTTTTATGGCCCATCTTGCCCTGGATAATTGAGAGATTCTCGGCTTCCAGCGAAGCCAGCAAGCGACTCAAAAGATCGAAAATTTTCGTTCCTCGGCCAGGCTAATCTGGTCTTTTGGCCCGGTCATAATGTCAACCGGCGATACGCCGACTGATGACTCAAGCAGCCGGCAATCGGCTGCGCGGGTGGGCGGCGGGTGGCGGCGTCGACAAACTGCAGGCCAAGCTTAGAAGGCTATCAGGGTTTTGGGCCAACTTTGATCTATATGCGGGGTCCACGGAGCCAGCCAGCCGAAGGAGGCCCCCGCTTGAAATTAAGTCAGTAAATTTTGCGGCTCTGGCCCCCTTTGTGCCTCAAAATTGAAATTGAAGCTGGAAAAACCTGAGAAGGCTGGCGGTGCACACAACAGATTCTTGTTGTTGTTCGTTCTTCTGGTTGCTGTTGTTGTTGTTGTTGCTGGTTGTGTGGCTGCTGGGACCACCCAAGTTGACAGCGAACACGAACAGCGCTTAAGCTCGCTCCTTGTAGCCGCTGGCAGACGGAGTGTATGCAAGCCCAACTGCCCAACTGTCCAGCTGTCCAGCCGTCTGTGTGGCTGTTTGCCTGTGTCTTGTTGCCCAGGCAAATACAAATAAATTTTATTAAGCAGTTAGAAACGAACATTAATGAAATGCAACCCCCCCGTCCTGGGCGATATCTTGCGTATGAGATGATCTTCTGTGGCTGTGGCCAGTGTCAGTCAAAGAGACGGACAGAGTCGACGGTGGGGGCGGGGGATCCTGTGGGACGGTTGCAGCTTCTGTTGCTCAACTGTGGGCAGTGCGACTCAATTTGCTGCTGCTGGTTGTCCTTGCCGATCGAAGGCTGATAAATTTCTGCCCCCATTGTGGTTGCTCATTGTTGTTGTTTGGTCTGTTGGCGGTTTCATTGGGATTTATGTGCGCAATAATTGTGACAATCTCAACAACTGACCAATGACGCTGACATATGATGATGATCATCATCAGCAACAACAACAACAACAACCGAGGCAGGCAACCGTTTTATGAGTCCGGCTGTCATCGTTTCAACTTTTTTTAAGGGCCTCCGTCGGCCAGCCTCCGCTTTTTGTCTGCTCTTTGCTGTTCAACTAATTAAATTTCTCTGCGCTGCTGACTAACGAAAAGGAGTTTCAATTTCAAGGAACATTGAACAGATTGTTTAGGAATTTTGTGGGTCTTTTTTTGAATTTGCTTATATGGTTGAAAAGTGTCAGCTGGTGTCGCTTTTCAATGACAAAAAGGGAAAGCTTCTTTCAACTTTTTTATTTCAATTCAACTGAGCGTTGTTTATAGTTCAATTTGCCTTTGTTTCAATTCCAATTTACGTGGAACTGCTTTCAATTTTTGTAATTTCAATTGAACTGAATTTTGTTCCCTGTCTAATTTACCTTTCTTTCAATTCTAATTTATGTGGAACTTTTCAAAACTCCTTCAGTTCTTGTATAATCTTTTCGTTCAACTGAAATTATATGTTTCCTTTCAACTTCTAAGCTTGCAATTTTCCATTCAATATTTCTTCTTTATCAACTTTTGTTCAATCACTTATACTTTCAATTAAAAATGAACATTTCTTTCGACTAAAATTAGATGTTTTCTTTCAACTTCTGAGCTGGAAATTCTTCTACAAAAACTTCTGTTCAATCGCTTCCCCCTTCAATTAAAAATCTTTATCCTTCCGCCAGTCTAAATTTCCACCTTTCAATTGAACTTCCCAAAACATTCAACTAGAATTGAAAGTAGCCGCATTTTCCCCGACTCTCCCTGTTAATCGATCAGCTTTCATTCAATCAAACATGACCAAAATCGACAGTCGATCGAAGGCCTTTCAATTATCTCCGCTGTCCGCCGCCCGCTGCTGTTGTTCTTTCAACTTTGGGGCAATCAATTAAAAAAGCTGGCAAATTTTTCGTTTGCTGTTCAATTGAACGCTACTCGAATTTTGTACTCTTGTGTTGCCAATTTTGTTCTTTAGCCGAAAAAGAAACGGTGTCAATAAGATTGATGGCTTGAGCGTGCCTAGGAGCTCAGGTTGCCCCCCTCGCCAGAGAAGATTGAAGCCAAGAGCTTAGATTGCAGCATTTGAAACTGGACGCGTCACTTTTGTCGTCTGTCGGCGGTCGACGGTCGACTGTCCGTCGTCAACGTCGGCCGGCCGCTGAAATGATTGTTGGTCCGAGTGTGTGTGTGTGAGCCACTTAACTTTGGTGTCAGTCAGTCAGGCAGTCGGGGCAGCGGAGTCGGTTGATCGGCGGCGACCACACACGTTGCAAATGTTGATTGCCGACTTGACTGACACTTTTTGATAAGTTGATTAAAATGTTGTCCCCCCACCCCCCCTCGCATCCGGAGAATCTGGCGGTCGAGTGCATTGACATTGAACGCTTTTTGATTGAAAGACCAAGTTGCCGGCCGACCTTCAATTGAAAGACGAACCCTTTGATGTAAGTTGCCTTCAACTTCCCAGAATTTATCGACCAATTAACGCCGTTCAACCGGTTGATCTCGTGTATCCGATTTCCAATTGCTTAATTAGAAACTAATGCCCCCGTGTAGTTGTTTTTTTTTTTATTTGTTTATTGCGCGAGGCTGGGCCATTAATTTTTTTGTATTTCTTTTCGATTCTGTGGGGCTTCGCAGGTAATTGGCGCGCGTTCGTTTTCTGATTTCATTCGAGTTCTTTTATTTATTTATTTTTTCCTCTTTCTGTGGATTTAATTGTTTGTCGCTGAGCCTTCAGCTTCAATTAATTGAACAACTCGACTAGCGAACTGTCGACCGGCCGGGCACGTAAGTCGCTGGTTGTTGTTGTTGTGGAAACAACAATTTAATTGCTATTTTTAAAGGTTAAATTATTTTGTAGTTTATGAGCATTTTTGGTATTGATTAATTGCTATAAACTCTTGACTTTTTTTCGTCATTCGCCGACGCTTTTGTTGTTGTCCGGTCGGCTTTTTTTATTCGTTGTTTGGCTCCCCAAACTTGGCTAAGTGCGGGGCACTTTTTTTATAGGTTTTTTTTTAAGAGTTACCCGAGTTTAATTTACCAATCAGCGAGGTGTAATGAGGTGATAAAGAGGGTAGGAAATCTGGGAAGTGGATCAGTTTTTGGAAATCTTTGCCGACTTTTAAAACACGTTTTAGGGTTCTCACCGAAGCAACTCTGCGATGGCAGGGAAAACGCTTTCAATAGGGTTCCCTTCAATCAACTTTAAGTTGAACTCTCAACCGACTTCCAATCTCGTTCTTCTGCTTCCCTCACTAATTAAAGACAAGAAGTTCTCGGCTGTCTTACCTCCATTTTGGTCACCTGCTTGATCCTCATCCTTAACCTCAGCCTTTTTGTTTACTTTCAATCAAATATACTAGCTTTCAATCTGCTTTAAGTTGACCTAATGAACTTTCAACCGACTTTCAATATCGTTCTCTTCCTTTTCTTTTTTTCGACTGACTTCCCACCATTCTGGTCACCTGCCTAATAGTCAGCCTATTGGCCCGCTTTCAATAGGGTTCCCTTCAATCAAATTACCTTGGTTTTAATCAGCTTTAAGTTGAACTATTACTACTTTCAACCATCTCTTCAACCTCGTTCTCCTGCCTACCTCACTCATTAAAGACGAGAAACCCTCGACTGCTGGTCACCTGCTTGATCCTCTTTGAAAACCCGCACGGGTAGGAGGGGTGGAACATCTTGTTGACAACAAATTGATTGTTCAATTTAAATGGTGCAATCAAAAGCCGCACAAATCCTTCAATTCCAGCAATTCCACTGCCCTCCTTACAATCGCCAGGGCCGCTTCCAATCACAAGAATGTTGTCCATTAACAAGTTGTCCCCAGAGTCCGAAAAAATACGAAACAACTTGGGTTCCCTTTATTTTTTCGGACGCCGCAAAACATCTGCCTGAAATGCCAGGCTCTCCAGCAGATTGAAGGATCGTCAACGGAGTTTCCTGTTCTTCTATTTCTTTTCGTTTGCCCTTTGCCTTGATTTTCCATACCCCAAGATCGTTTTGCATTTAAACATCGTAATCATATTTTTATTATGCGCAGTTAGTTTTTCGATTTGCCCACGAGGACGACAGCCAGCGAGGCCGAGGCAATTTAAATGATTTAACTGCTTGTGATTGAAACATTTCATTATCAAGGTGGTCGGCCGGTCAGTCAGAGTCCAGCCAGTTGGCCGGATTGGCTGCCCCTTTGTGGGATTTAAATAATTGGATATGCGTGTGGTTGGTCCCCAAAAGCCGCAGAGCGAGCGGTCGGTTGGGTCGGCCAGGACCGAGGGCACTGGCGCTCATCTGCATTTGGTTGACGATGTTCCTGTCGCCGGCGCCGGGCTGTGGTCCTGGATTTTTGATGAGCTGCAGGTGGGGAGCCAAACTGACGGGTTGAAAGTTCGGTTGGCCTCGGTGGTTAATTTAAGTTTTTTTTGGGTTTGCTGCTCAGCTCATTTGGCTGGGGTGCTGCGGTTTTTGGGGCACAAATTCTTCGAAGTGTTTTGTAAACTAATCGAGGATTCTGTGGTTTCTCAAAGCAATGAGTGTGGGAATCTTTTTCAATCTGAGTCCGGGCATACCGACAGCGGTCAAGGTCTAGAGTTGATGGATTCGAGGACCCCGCATAAAATATTTGACAGCCCAACAAATCTCTGGGTGATCTAATTGAAGACCGATTTGTATGTTTAAAAGAATTATCAGTAGTGGGAACTGGTAAGATCAGAAATGCTTGAAATGCAACCCTGGTATTCTTTTAAAACTGTCTAACGGTAATATAATTAATTGTTAGCGGAGTTTCTATAGATTTTATTAACAGATCTAAAGATGAAGTAATTCATACGGAAATGAAATATATTCTTGAGGGTTCTTATGAGTGTTTAGATTTCTACGCAAGTTCCTCATTAATATCTAGTTTTCTTATTTTATTGAGGCTTTATATCGGCTCCAGATTTAGGTTGAGAGTCTCTATAAAGAGATTATATAGACAACTTTCTTAAACTTTTCTACTTTGAGTAACTTTAGTCATATTTTGTCTTTAATGTAGGAACCTTTAAATTTATCTTCTTTAAAAGACTCAAAGCAACTATTTATTAGCGATTTTTATATGTTTTGAGGAACCTAAAAGAAACCTCGAGATCCTTTCCTCACTATTTCTCAATCAGCTCGTCTTCTTATCCCTGGGAGAGTCCAGAATTTCTACCACTCTCATCACTTATTTATAGCCAGTAAAAAAGAACTTAGGGAATCCTCTCCCACATCATGATAATAACTCTTTGTTGTACATCATTGTTCATCATTCCTTAATCCTCTCAACTTTATCCCCTCCTAACCCTTGACCATGCGCTTGGTCTTCATCATCCCCCAGTTGCCTGGTCTTCTGAGTCTTCGTCTCTGAGTCGTCTACTCGGCTCATTACCCTTCATCATGAGAGCCGTCATCGTTGTACATCAACTGGCCAAAAAGATGTCCGACAAATGTTACGCTGGCCGAGGCCGAAAGTTGGCTTTCCGCTTTCAAAGACAAGAAGCCGTTGCCATTGTTGGTTTATTGTTGTTGCTGCTGCTGTTGTTGTTGTTGTTGTTGTAACACAACACGTTTTTTCATTTAATGTCTTTTTAATGGACAGAAGTTAAATAATTCCAACCAACAACAACGAAGTCGCCGAGAAGCCCAACAAAAAAAATGCATTTTTTTGTTTTCTTAATTTTTTTTGTTTTATTTTTCTAAATTTTTTTTTTTAAGTTAATGATGTTGTTGCGCGTACGTTGTTGTTGTTGTTGGTGGTGGCGTGCGTCGTGATCGGCCAGCCAAATGGCCAGCCCGCCATCTCAGGTGCGAGTTGGCCAAGTTGCTGCTGTTGTTGTTGCTGCTGCTGCTGTTGTGGTTGTTGTTGTTGTTGGTGGTGGTGGTGGTGGTGTTGCTGGTCTTTTGACAAACGCGTTTGTGGCCATGTTTTTCCGTTGGAGCAATTATTATTTATTATTGTTGTTAGTATGGCCGGGGATGTTGCTGGCAGCCGTCGTCGTTGTTGCTGCTGCCGAGTGATTGTTGCTGGCGGTGGCGCGGCTGCCATTTCGCAGCTCCGACGAGCAGGTGTTAATTGTCAGTTTCGTGCCTTCGACTCACTTCATTTTGGGCCACATTTGGCCGACCGCCGTCCACCGACCGCTGACTTTGGGTGCCATCAGTTGGCCAAGTTGTTGCTGTTGTAATTGTTGCTGGTTCTTGATTACATAGAAACATGCAGCCATCAGCGGACAGTTGGACAGTTGGACAACCTCTGACAGACCGAAGGCCAAAGCCAAAATGGAGGTGCCAAAATTTTTAGAAGCCCCTCTGACTGGCCGGGTGGTTCGGTTGGTTGAGGAGGGGCCGGGGCGGCGATTATGGAGCTGTTGACTGGAAAATGTGTTAAGTGGTTTAGTTTCTAGAGAAAAACTGGTGGGAGGAGGTGGAGGATTCTATCGGTTATGAGGTGTAAATTGAACCCATTTTGGGGTGATTTTTTCATCCCAAATTTTGTTGAATTTTTAACGATTTGGAACTTACTACATACTTAAAATTATTTAGGGTGTTAATTCATCTTCTAAATTTTATGGTAGAGGGAAAATATGAATTCCTTTAAGGAGCTTAGATTTCCTATTTCTACCAGCGACTTTCGCTTTTAGTTCTTCTCACCGTCTCTCGCTTTCTCTTTCTCTCTCATCTCTCTCTCTATAAGATCTTTAATTTCCCTTAAACTTCAACATAATCCCTTAGCTATACATATCTGCTTAGATCCCCTGAAATTCTCTCTAAAAATTCAAAAATCCCTCGAAGTTTCTTCTTCCTCTTTCAAGTCTTTAAAGACGAATCTGTTTGGTTATCTAAAGAGCTTTTCATTGAATGAAATCTTCTTTCTTTCTTTTCTACCTTCTCTTTTCCGCAATTGGATTGTAATTTCAAGAACTCACAAACCTCCCACACAGCAACTCTTCTCCGATTATCCACACGGTGATTCTTCCATTTACCATTGAATTCATGACTCCCAGTGGCTTTTCCAATTTCCACGCATATTTGCTCAGCCAAATGACCTTCTTATTCAATTAACTTGCACGCAGGCCGAGCGAGTGATACT
>JBAMCP010002264.1:0-13704 GCA_037075105.1 Lissocephala sabroskyi | reverse complement strand
CATGCAGGCTGCAAGGACTCCCACACATAAAGTCCACGACAAAGCACAATTCGCCCTGAAGGATAATTTGGTTAACTATGAGTTCTGTGAGTGAAGAAAAGGTTGCAACTGAATGGACATCTCATGGGAAAGGAATACTAAAAGTGTTGTCCATAAAAGAACCGCTCGAAGCAGTGGGTCAAAAAATCTCGTAGCTAATCTGCATGAATAAAAAGGTCAGCAGACTTTTTTGATGGCTCACAATTGGACTCAGCACGCAAGATCGTGGCATTAACATTCCAAAGCTTTATAACCGTGAGTGGATTGGGATCACACATAAACATAAGTCGGCAATGGAGCAGCTTTCCAATTAAGAGAAACTCTCGGTAAGACTGTTGTGAGGATGAGTCAGAGATGACGGTGAGTACTTGAATAGTTTTCGAAAAAGAACGCAAATGGAAATGTAAGAAAACAAAAAGATTAGGGAGCCTGGGATGGACTATTATTCAAGCTAATAAAAGGAAATTAAAAGCATGAAGAGACGCCGATATTAGAAGGGATCGAAGGGGCAATCCGGAGATGCTAAAGAACTAAACTAAAGAACTAAGCAATTTGCTACATCAAGTTTACCTTAAGAGCCATTTCATGACGGAGCCGAAGCTCTAAATTAAGAGTTGATAGCCACATTCTCTTATTTCCCAAACACCTCTTAATATCAAAAGATTGAAAGAAGTTAAAAAGCCCATTCGAAGTTAACCCCTTGAACTAATTTACGTCACTCATTTTAAGAAAGTACTCTCATCCCAAACTCATCCTCCCTCAAACCCTTCATGCCGTTGGCAGCTTAGCACTTTGTTGGGTTGTTGGCTGCAATTACAAAATCTGAACCGCCATGATTTCCTCGTTTTCCATCGAAGATATTAAAGGCTCATTTGTCTCTCAGCCGTCAAAAGTTTTCCAGTTCGATGAGGAAAAAAAAGTAAAAACTCAGGTAAGTTTGATTCCTGCGGGTCGAAGTCGTTGGGCAGCCCATTTATGAAATTTTGAAGCGATTGCAATTCAAGCAGAGAAATGAAGCCAGCCACCGTCAGGCTGGTTAACGCGGCTTTATGAAATTTCAATTAATATTTCAGCTGTCGACTTGTTACACGTGCTCATGCATTTGCCATGAAATATCGCCCGGTGGTTGTGCCAACGGCAAAGTACCTCCGGCAACTGCCATGTGCATATTTTCATTTTCTTGCAAGGCGAAGGCGAAGGCGTTGCCGGCAATGCTGGCGGCGAAGAAGCTGGCAATTCATTAACAAAATGAATGATTGCCGTGAGCCCGACGCATATGCAAAAATCCAGTTTCATTTACGCGAAAGACTGGCCAGGACGGCCGGCATGCCCGAGGATGCCGACTGCTCACTTTGACATGCACACGAATGGAAATGAAACGGCTGCCATTTCCATGGTAAATTGATGTATGGCGGTCATTGGAGGGGAGGTGGTTTAAAGTTGGCCGTATTTACTTTCGGCATTCGACATCGAAGCAATTTCCGGTGTTTTAGCTGCCTTCTGATAATTACACTGAGATATCGATTAGGAAACCGGCTCGGCTCACTCTCACGCGTGGCGCCGGCGTTCGTCCTTCCGTTTTGAAACAAAATCCGAGCAGCCCCGTTGCCGAAATTGCCAATGATTTATGAGGACGAATAATGAGCTCTGCTTAATGTGAGTCAGTAAATCAAATTGATTTCGTGTACATGCAAATTGTGGCCACCAGATATCACCGGCGATAGCGGCGACGCGGCAACAGCCACCCAAACGCAGATCCATTATAATCACATTGAAATTCGAAACACCCACAAAGGGTTGGCCGCCGCGGAAGGACGAAGGCCGAGTTACACAAAATTAGGTCAATTTTCTATACCAAAGAAATTCGCCACGATTTCTAATTAATTCACTTTAAGGAAGTTCAATTAAGCAGGGAAAAGAGCAAAACTTTAATTTGATCTGATTGGAAGGAGAGTTTCAGGAAGAGAAAATCGGGAATCCTCGTTCTTGGCCAGTCCTCAGCTCAAGCTTCTTACTAGAGTATTCTACCAATCGACAATCTACAAATGGACAGACCTAAAGTTCCTCCTGATCTGTCTGTTTGCCTTTTTATCTGCTTAAGAGCCTCCTCAGTCGTTGAACTGCCTGTCTGTTTATCCAACTGCCAAACTGTCTTCCCACTTTGTCCAGATTGGTTGGCCGTCGGCTTCGTCCCTCCATCCCACCAAGCTGACATACTCAATCGCAGAAGGAAGACCGATCGACGAGATGAGAAGAGAGTAAAATAAAACGACTGAATTAAAAAATGTCATTTGTATTTGTGTCATTTCATTTCGGCCTCATTGAGTGTAATGAAGCGTGGAATTGTAAAATAAATTCAAATAACTAATTCAAAGGGATAAGCGCGATTTATAATCAAAGCAAAATCGGATTATATACTGAAGAAAACTGTGGATAATAGTTCTTCGGAACTTTCCTCTGGACTTTTCCTAGGCGTCCGCCAAATGAGCTGCGGTTGTGAGAACAACAAACATGTCAAGATTGGTCTTTGAAATGTTGTTTAATAATGGCAAAGAAATTATAAGTTCGGGTCGGTGGTTCACATTTATGCTATTCACAAAAGGACAACAGCTTTCGGAGTTGGCATTTAACATTCATATGCCAGTTGGTTGGCAAATCTGAAAGCGCCCAGCCATCCACTAACACCAGAGCCACCGCAGAATGGGGAAAACGTGTCAGACAAAGCGAAGCCGCCAACCAAATGTTTTTGGTTTGTTAGTCAAAACTAAAACTCATTCATGTTCATTAGACACCCAGCCGCACAATGGCCAACACACACGCACACGAGCCCACAAACAATGGGCAGGCGCAGGCAGGCCGATGCAACAGCAGAATTGCAAAATAATTCTCGCTTCTTTGTGCGGCGATGAATTTAATTGTTTTAATGAATGCGAAATGCTAATTATATAGTCGTTGCTGTTAGTAATTTGATATGAAAGAGTCGGCCGAGACCGCCCGCCAACAATTTTAATTAGAGCCGAAAACCCCACAGATTCTGGCCTTGATGTCTGCCAGCTTCAGGAATATGGAGAAAAATGTCACTCATCTCCGAGTTGTGACATCTTTGCAAAGCCATTAGTTGGCGTAGGTGGCGAATCAATCCTTTGGCGGAGGTTAAGTGAAAAAGTTTTGCGATTAAATCCAGCAGAGCTCAAGTCAAAGTTTCGAATGGCAACAATTTGGTGAGTGGAAATTGTAAGAAAACCTTAAATTTGGAAACTCACACATGCGATTGTCACGTTCGCAGCTGCTGCTGCAGAAATGTGCAAATGTTGACTTGCCGAATGAGATTTTCTGCCTTTTCGGATTCACTTAAACGTACCTGACAGCACCCAAAAACTCAAAGCCGAGGACAAAAGTTTTGCTCGCTGTCCCAGGAACTGGCAGGAGCGCAAATATTCTATGTTCAAATTGCTTTATGGCCATCAAATATTAAAAGAAAAAAAAACGACAGAAAGGAAAGGAATTTTGTTATAACGGAAAGTATGAAAATTTAATTAAATGCAGAAATCCTTGGAGAAAAATTTCATTTCAAAACGCAAAAAAAACCAAACGACTAAAATTTGTCTTTAATTTCAAGTTCTTCATGTGAACTCAGTCGGCCAGTAAGGCATTTTTTGCATCGACATACCTTGAATCATGTCCTTTTGACCACAAACACAGCCCGAGGGAAGCAACCAGCAAAAACGAAACTTTTCAATTAACTATAAACAAGAAGAACAGATTATCAAATACCGAGGACTGCATGCTCTTTAATTGGATTGTGGAATATTGTTATTATAAAGGAAGGAAACTTAATGTCAGTTGGTTAGAGAGCTCGGATCGGTGGAAGGAAATTATGTGACAAAACTTAGCTAACTCCGAGAAATGACAAAACACAAAAATGCACACTTTGCTTTTGGAATCCTTAAAATTTTAAATTATAAATTTAAATACGAAAAAATTTTCTCTTCCCTATTTTCAATCCAAACCGACACACCCTGTTGCCCACTTAAAAATTGTGCAGGGTATAAAAATTGTCATTTAGCCAAGCGTAAAGCGATTGTGAAAAATATAATCTCAAAAAAATGAGAGAAGTTTTTCCCCTTTAAATTTATTTGCTGCCGAGAATTGAAGTTATCGATTTTTTATGCCTTGTCTCATTTAGAACATGTGTAAACATAATGCCAATAGAGTTGCCCGGCAATTTGTTAGTAGCACCCAACCAGCCATTATTACAGTTGGTCAACATTCAGACTTCCACGTCGGTGGCGCTGCCGGTGGGTGGTCGGTGGGTCGGTGGGTCGATTGGTGTGCGGTTCGTGCAACGCGTATCATTTATCAGTGCAACAAGGAACTCAGGGCACGGAACGACTCACACACTGCGGAAAATCCTGGCTAACGGAAACTACGTTGCCCAGCAGCGGCAACTAAGCGGGCCAGAGCGCCCAGGAGTCATCAATAAGAGCAGCGCACTAACAGGAGTTGCAGGAAGCCAAGGAAACCGAGTGGCAAGGAGAGTGTTGGGGGTGGAGAGTTTGGTGTAGGGAAAGCGCAGCCGACACCCAACCAACGAACGGGCACGTATTTATCGGATTAAGATAGAAACACATGATCGACTCACCCTCCCCGAAAGGGGCAACGAAGATATTGAATGCCGAGGGCTGGCAGGTCAATTGGAGGCAAATAGGAGAGATTAAATTAAAAGAGATAAAGAGATTAAAAGAGGAACAGAGCAAGGAAGGGAAACAATAAGAGCTTCGTTACTCAAGCAAACTAAAACCTTTGTTTCGCCTTATTAAAATTAGAATTCCTTCACTATTTCTTTTCCCATCTTTTAACTCACAAATCCGATTTGATTCGCCAGGCAGCACGGCAGTTGGTTTCTAACTTACTTTCAAAGCAGCCCTCGCTGTGGAATTGACTTTGAGGCTGGGCAGTTTCAAATTTTGCGCCATCTAGCCAAGTTACCGGCACTTTCCGACTGCGGGCCGGCTGTTTACGAGTTGCGGGTCTAAATGGAGCTGCGGTTTGATGCCACTGGGAAGCCGCTCAACACACACACACACGGATACCTTGCCACCGTTGGCTGGCTAATGAACAACGACATTAAATAAAATGTCGGTCAATTGTCGTTGCGGCTTATCAGCGGCAGACAAGACGCATGGCTGACTGGGAAGACGCCGATGGCGGATGGCAACTGTTGGCGGTTGGGCTGGCTGACTGGCTGGCTGGGCCGTGTTCCCGGCAACTTATCAGTGTGGCTGCGTGCGGTAATTGATTTTCCAAATGCATACAACGCAGGCCTCTTGTCGTGGCCAGGAAACTTTCGGGCCAAAAGTTTTACCTACCGCGCGACGACGACGACGATGGTTGCTTGTTGCCGGTTGAGTGGTTGTCCCAGCGGTTGCTGATGGTTCTGTTGCACTTGTTAATGTTTAAGCACTGGCAAAAAGTTGTTAACAGGAACAGGAAGCAAGGAACAAGGCTCCAAGTGGTAGGGTGTGTGGGCCTTCGATTCTTTGGCATCAGTCCAAAATGCAGCCGCTACCAAAATCTGAAGTCTTGAAAGTCAACATTTGCCTGGCATTTAAAGCCAGCCGCCCGCCGAGAGATATCGACCAGACAGGCCCGAATCATTCAAACCGACGCGTTCTCATAAAATATTTACACTTTAATCTACTCAATGGCAGTGGGTTGGCCACCACCTCCCTCGCCACCGCAATAAAAATAGCAAGTTATTTAATATCCACAGCCGCGCACACGGCCGAGGCCAGCCAGCTCCCAGCTGACTTAGAGGAATCCCTTAGGCCAGTCCGGCTGTGGGTCGGTGTGAGTCGCATGTTAAACATGTGAGGCGTGTTTTTTTTAAACACCAGTCCTGGGCTCCCTCGACTCGGCAATTGAAAAGCAAACACCGCACATTAAACAAGCAAAAACGACACAAAACGGCCACTGAGCAAGACCGATGAGAGCGCCGCCTCCCAGCGCCGTTGGGCAAATTTGTGTCTTTATAGTTGGGCTCCCATAAATCGTGAGATAAATACTCCCCACACCAGCGAGCGGCAGTTAGATCTGGCAGAGCGACCGTTTCTCTCAGCGGGCATGTCCGTCGGCCACAGATAATTATATGCCCAAAAACTGTGTGCGCTCCTGGCCGGCCCAAATTTTGAATCAACAAGCAGCCCAGCTCGGTTGCCCTACCCTCCACCAGGGTAATGGGTGAGTCTTCCAGAAGGCGTGGCATCCGGCCAAGGCACAGGGCCAGGCCAGCTTAAATGCTTTCAAGCTAAGATAAAATGGAAAAGGCAAAGGAAAAGGCAACAGCTTTTATCGCTTTTCTTAAGGAATTGTAGATGATCGTTTGAGATCAAAAGCCTGAATTCCCATTATTATCTGGGATCGTGAGTCAACTCTTGAATGGTCATCGTGACTTTATTCCAGATCCTTAATCAACTCAAGAAAAGTGGGTATCATTATTCTGATAGGACATAGTGAGTGAGCCAGAGAAGCTTTGAAAAATCGTGAGAATCTGCAAAAGACCTGAAAGTGTTATAGATTCTTTAAAGAATCAAGCAGATAAGCCGGCGATAGGATCTGAGATAAAGGGAGAGGATTTGTAAAGCTAATGCCTCGTAGGGAGAGACTGATTGATTCAAAACAGAATCTTTAAAATTATCACAGATCCCGAAACCGTGTTCCCAATAATCGCCAAACGTTTGGAAAAAGTTGAAATGGCCCGTTAGGAAAAGAGTGTGGACAGGTCCGGACCACGAGCATGCCACGTAGTTGTTAACACTTCCGGTGGCCAAAATTATGCCAGCAAATTTACCTACCCCCACACACACTCCCACACACACACACTCCTACACAAATACTTGCCTAATGCTATTAAATCACCGAAAACAATGAAATAAACTCGGCATATTCCACGGTGACTGTGGTGGGGGACTATGTGTGTGTGGGGGGCGGCCACGCCTCCCAAAATGTGCTACGGTAGTTTAATTTCCATTTTTGTGCTCACACGAACGGCGTGAAATTAAATTCATTTGCATTAACCAACCCACCACACACACAGAGAAACGAACTAAGGAAAAACGATTTCCCGGTTGGCTAGCAAAATGAAATTTTAGGCAAGTATCCGTGCCAATTTTCATGCTGCTACCTTTGATGATATCAGCTGTGGGCAGCTAATTGAAAACATTAAATTCCTGCCCCGATGGCGGCCCAAATTGTTGACTCTGCTCTGCCAGGTAACAGGGGCTGCGGTATTTTTATTGAGCTCTGATTTTTTCTATTTTCATTTCTCTCTTTCGAAAGTTTTCACCCTCGAGGTAAAGCTCCCCCCACACTCCCCGGCCTGAGAGAAAACTTTTCCGGGGTAAACGTTGGTGGGAGTTGTTGTTTCGGCTTGTTTATGGTACTGCTCATATCTCTGGGCAACTTGTAATACCCTGGGTGTTAACTTGTCCTGTTTATCTTTGCTTCACTGACCTTTGGCTGGCCCCTTCTGTAAACTGGGCAAACAGTTTTTTGGCAACAAAAGATTTGCCCCCGCCCCCGACTTTGGATGGACGGGTAAAAGTTTAGAATGAAATTTACAAGGCTCCTCCGCTCTGGTCAGTTGTAATTTCTAGTGAAGTTCATGGCCCGTTTTCGACCAACAAAGTCCGAATGGATTTGCCCATGTTTTATTCATTCGAAATGGAAACGCCGCTTTGGGCTAATCAAACATGAAATTCACTTACCGCATGTACGACATTCACACAGGAAAAAATCAGGACACCACAACAGATAATCAAATTTATGTTGTTTCTCAATTGTTTGGATTTGTAAGAATGCCCGGGGGAAGAGTTAGACAGTTTTTGCTAACAGTTTGTTATTTTTTTCCTCATCGAAATTACAAGGATTTTCGATTCGTTTTCAATTTAATAATTAAAATTTTTTGGTTTAATCCTATCATTTTATTGCTGGAGTTTTGTTCAACCGAAATTGATTCAGTTTGGGCTTGAAATCATCCCCAAGCATTGCAGCTTTTCAGGAAAAGGAAACAACACGGTTCGTCCCTTTGGGGGAACACTTTCAAGTGCTGAGGGAGATTCGCAAAGTCAGTGGGTAATTAGGCGTGTGTAAAACGAACCCCAAATCGGTTGAGCACAGTCCCCACAGTCTTGACAGATAATTTACCACTTTAAGTTAATCCCCCAAGCACCAGGCCCCGCCTTCTCGAACAAGGTAAACATAACGCACAACACACGACGGCCCAACCTCATGATTACTTACACCCACCACCAGGATAACCACCACCTGCCACCCAGTCAAAGCAAATTTACATGGCTTTGATTTTGTTTGCCTAACTCAATGACACTGAGCCGAAACCGATGCGAAACCGCCGTGCAAATATTCAGCTAAACTGATTTTGGGATTCATCAACAGACAAACAAACAGCGACGCCAACAGGAAGTCCTGCTGCGTGTTGAGTGTGCCATCAAAGGCATCAAATTACAATCGGCAATTGGGCGAAGGACTCGCCAAGACGCGGGGGCGAAATACCACATAAATTCCTCGTGTTATTGCCCCCAAACAATTCGCACCGGATGTGAGTTATGTGTCGACAATAAAAGAAGGAACACGAGCAAAAAACGGACGACACCCGGCGGGCGAGTCGGTGAGTGTTCTGGGGGCCCCGAGAACACAAACACGATTAGAGTAAATTGTTTGGCAATAATGTTAACTTAATGCGTTATATTTGTCGCACTTCAACTGATAAACACGCACACAACCCACCCCACCCGCTCTCGAGTCCTCCCATCCTTTGGCAAGAGGATTCAAGTGATTTGTAATGCCGTCGTTGTCGAGAAAGCTTCTGGCTGGTTTGCGGCAGAGTCAACTAGCTCGACAATTGTACTCATCGGGGTGTTGGACGGTCTTATCGAAAGACTTTGAAGTACGCGAGTGATGAGACTTTAATTGCTTCCGTCGACGGGGGAGAGAGCAACAAGTCGTCGGTATTTTTAATCGGAAGCGTTGTCACTTCCACTCAATTGATATCACTAATGGCATCACGGCTAATGAGCTGACAAAATGCTGCTGACTCCAAAGGATCACAGCTCAGTTGATTGACTTTCTATTTAATTAGCTGAAATGACGGAGCAGAGCAAATCAAGCGCTGAAGCTTTTGATGGAGTTTCACGGCTTATTAGACAGTTTGGAGACTTCTTCTCTTCTACTGATTTTCTCACCAGTTTGAGTTTCCTTCTTGACCTCGCCATTTATAATTCAATTTATATATTCTCTGGCTGTTTTAACTTTATAATTTGATCAAGTTCATAAACCTAAATGTTTTTCAAAATATTATTGTTTGACAAGCACTTAGAAAACTTTAAACAGAACAACTGCGAACCTCCACGCACCTCAAAAACCCAAAAACGATAGAGTGAGTCACACACGCAAACACACTCGAATGAGGATGAGGAGAGGGGGTGAGAATTTTGAAGCTTTGGAACCAAAAAGTTGTTTTCAAACAGCAATTAAAATAAATTACATTTTGCGATTTTAATTGCTTCTAATTGCAGGTAAAAGCCAGCAAATAAAATGAACACAAACTTCAGAAATGTGCGTTGGGAAACAGCACAAAACCAAATTAATTTTGTCGGTTTTGTGACGAGCACGTTGATGACAATGGTAAAACTTTCTCAACGAATACTACGAGCATGATAATGCGACAATGACAATAATTTCGAGAGCCCAACTTTCTCGAGAGCAACAGTTTTGAATTCTGTTTTTATTTCATTTCAGTTGACTTGACGGCAAGCCATCCAAATCAATTCTCAGTCAAGGTTCTTTCTATAAAACGATAAACGCAAATTGAAATTGAATTGCACACCAACCAACCATAAAGAAAAGAGGTGTTAGGATTAATGATTTAAATTTGTTGCGGGCTACCTAAAGCCCCAATCCAAGTTCCTTTAAGGTAACCACAAAGAAAAATCTGATTTAGACTCGTCTCGACTTTGAATTGCAGAGATCTGTGTTTCCTTCAAAGAACTCTAGAAATAAGAGACTAAAACTTAACTCTGTTTGCTTAGAATCTCTTCGCAGCTCCCTGGTCTTTCTGCCAAGAAACGAACAAAGTTCCCATAATATTTCTGGACTTCCTTCGACCTCAGCTTAAATTAAAAGAATTCCCTCTTAAAAAACGACGCAGCGTCCTCATCACATTGCTTCTCTTTAGTTGGAAAATTGAGTTTGCTTAGTTGATGTTTGGTTGCAATGAATTTTCCGGGTCACGTCGATGGATAAGCGCATTTTATGTGGTGCTTGCATGAAATATTCAAATGCCAAAAGTGTTTTTGGGGGGAGACGGAAATGAGAAGACGATTCTGTGCGACATTTGACTTGAAAAATTAAAGTAATGACGAGCACAAAAAAAATCTATTGGATTGGAGTTTCTTGCCCACATACTGAAGGCGGCGGAGGAGAAGACAGAATGGATGGATGGCTGGTTGGCTGAGAGGGCATGCAAAAGGACCTCTTGTGCTCACTGCACTGAAAAGATTGAAGCGTCGGTGCTCGGAGTTCACTGGGTCATGCATATGTGTGGAAGCAAGTGAAGGTCCTTAAGGAAACTTTAAATTCATAGCCAAGCTCCAAGGGAGTTCGAGAAAACAGATGGAAAATTAATTTCATCCCAAGCGAGGAAAAAAATTTGGTAGCAAAGGAAAAAACAACAAAACAAAGTTGGTTTTCTCCATGGCCGATGGCCAGGACGTTGTAAAAGTCCATCAAAAGGTAACAAAGCGACAGCAAAGATGAAAACTGGTATGAAGTTACAGCCGATGGCTTCAGACAGCATAAGAGAAATAAGGAAAGAGGCTGGAACCCCAAACAGATGATGATTAAATCTCAGAAAAGCAAGAAGAAATTTTAATCTTCTTCCTACTTCCCCCACACCAATTGCAATTCAAAACTCCAAGCTTACAAAGAAGACGTAAAATGGAACCAAACCAAAAAAAAAAGGACCAGGAAAGTTCAACAACCTGAACAGAAATAAGAAGTGAATTTAAAATTAAGCACACCTCCATTGAATTAGAAAGTTAGTTAATTACACTTACCAATTAATATTTGCAATCAGCGCCAAATAGAAACAGGACTTGATATTTTTGTTTAACAAAAAAAAAATGATAAAAAGTCCTTTTATTTTTAATAATATTTGGATGAGCTGTATCCGCGCTTCAAACTCTTTTTGGGGGAGCTCTTAAATCAAAGTAAACACACTTCGAACGTGGATAGAGGGAATCTTAGCTGCTTGGGCATTAGGCGCACCAAAACACACACACACACACACACACACACACACATCTCAGGACACCGCCAGCATTTAAAAAAAAGGTTAACAAAAATCGCAAGAAACCGGAACACTTTAGGGACATTAAGCATTCGCGTTTATATTGACAACTGAAAAATATTTTGTCGGAACTAAAATGCGATTTATTTGTTGGGCTTGCCTGTTGCACCACGAAATTACCATTGGATATGCTTAAATTCATTGGCTTTGCTCTCTTTTATCCTTGCTCTCCCGGTTCGGCAAGACGAGGCTGCCAACTTTTGGGCATTTTATGCAGCAAACTGCCAAAATTAAAGGAACACAGATTTTCAATGAACTTATAATTTTTAAATTTCAATACTTCAATTCATATTCGGCTTTGCATAACTCTATCAAGCGGGGCAGCCAACTGGTTTTCAGTTTAACGAAAACTCCAAATAATCTCTTTTTTGCATTGCTTTAAAGAACTAAGTTTGTCCTTTTTTCATCTGACATTTCAATTTCACTAACAAAATCCAATCGTTCGAACTGACCAAACCTAATAGTCTTCTTCACCCTGTTGGCGAAATGATAAAATGAGGTCGATTTATTTGCTGCGGAAGCGTTCTACGAATGTGGCCAAGAGTTTTATTTTCTCAGATTAAGGACGGCGCTGGTTCAACCCTTTAACGAGGCTAACTGCAGGCGAGATTTTTCGGCTTGGGGACCTTGAATAAAAGCCTTTCAAAATTTAAATATTACCATTTTCCAGTGACTTTGTTTATATATTTTTTATTGCCGACTCTAGTTGTTTTCGCGGGTGGCCCACAAATCAACCATTGGTTGGAAAACATTTCCCTGATTTACATAATTTCCAGTTCACAACATCATGGCCCCCGTGGCTGCCACCGCGGGCTATGATTTCGATGCACCAGCTGCTCAGTCGGGCGGCCGTTCGTCCTGTTGGCGTGAACATAAACAGGTGACTGAACCACCCAAGGGCTTTGCAACCGCCTGGTTTATACCAACATTGGCCACTATGGAAACGACAAGATGGCACAACCAGTGTGTCAACAGGAAAACATAAGTCCGGGATGGATGGATAAAAATTAAATAATAGATTCTCATTGGTCATGGTGGAGTGGCAATGACCCAGGACCAGGACGGTTAAGGTAAGGTTTTAAAGTCAGGGTCATAAAGATCTCGAAGATTTCTTATACGAACTCCATGGTTTGTTATTTAAAGTTAAAGAAGATCCAGCATTTCTTTATCCCCATACATAAAAAAACCGAAATTAAGACAGTGGTTTGCGTTTCTTCTTGAGTTAGCCAAAAAAGCCGATTGTACAAAGGTCAGGAGGGCAAGCAAAGAAAGACGACCAGTCAAAGTAAATTAAGTCGCTGTATCCTTACCCACAATTTTACATTGTTTTTGCCTACCAAGAAGCTTACTTGATTTGCCGGATAATTGATGTCATTGCCAGCTTTTCTAACTTGCCCAGCATGTGCTCCTTCAGAGGACCTTTCACTTATTGGAGTGAATAAAAATGTTGAATTCCAGGGCCGCCCAATTGGCCAGTCACTTGGGCTCGTCGGTTCCAAAGTTTTCACAAGTTTTGCTTATTGTTTTTTGCATTTTGTGGCCGGTAATTCGTCCTCTTTTCGAAATGAACAAGTAAAAGTTCACATCTACTCATTTTATACACCTTTTAACCCCTCTACCTGAGGTTAGATTTGGGACCGTCGTATTTCCCAAAGATAACTCCAATACGGCTCGAATTATTAGAGAAATTCATCTGGCCAGTCTAGCTGATCAGCAGTATTTATAATATTTTAATAAAGTCTTTATAATTTCATGACTGTTGTCTTTTATTCATAAATGAATTGCTGAATGCTGAACTTGTAAAAAAATTGTGCAATGCAATTTTAAAACTCTTAAAGAGCTAACATTCGGTAATTTTTATTTACATCTGCACTGTGGACGCACCATCATCTGCACAAATTTATGCGAATAATTTTTATCGCCCCAAGTATACCAGGTAATTCCATCAAAAGTTGCAGTCGTAGGACTTAGATAAAGGCCATTAAGATTGCTGGAAACATATAAAATCATTTATAATCCATGCAATTTTTACTAAACACTCACCTGTCGGTACACGTCTTATACCACCAAGCTCCCATGCGTGCATGTGCACATTCCCCCCAACCGTACCCTGGACCATTGTCCCTGTCATACGTTGAGAATTTCATTCCCAAATGCCATTTCAAAGAGTCGCCGGCATCGCCACTGTAGGCTCCAAGTCTCTCAAGTTTGTATTTACTGCCTTCGTCGCCGATGTAAAA
>JBAMCP010002262.1:3517-13723 GCA_037075105.1 Lissocephala sabroskyi | reverse complement strand
AAATAACACTTAAAACATCATTGTTATACAAAGTGCCCTAAATTTGCGTTGAAAATGGATCTTATAGACTCAATTTTAGTTGCCTTGTTGCTATGGCTTTTCCGGGCTTGTTTGTTGTTGGCTTGGGGAAAAGACGGCTAATTAGAAAAGAAAATCTTATAGAATGGCTTCATCGAGTGCTATAGAAGACGAACAACTCACCGACACGGATTCAGATGAGAATGGTAAGGGGTAACGAAGCCTTAAAGTCCCGCATTCACTTGTTTTTTCCACCCTGCAGCCGAGGTGGAGCAGCGCCAGGAGGAAGTGCGCGTGGAGACGCCGCATCCAAATTACACAGACGAGGAGCTCAATCAGTTGGTGGAGTCGGTGCAGCGCATGACGATCTTGAGCTACATGGACCACAGGGACTGGCAGGAGAGCACCCTCGATGTCATCCGCCGCTGGCTGCTGGAGGTCAACGAGTCCCTCCTCACCATTTACTACGACGGCAACGTGCTGGCCGCCAGCTTGGGTTTCCCTACGATGCCCGTCAACGATCTGAGCTACTTTATACGCTCGCTGCCCAATGAAATCTACACGGTGGATGGTTTCCACGACGAAGTCAACTTTGGCACTATGCACGGCGATGTGGACGGTTCCCTGTTGCGTTTAATTGAATTGATCTATGCCCCGATTTTCCGCAACTACAAAGGATGGAAGGATAACATCAAGCAGCGTTTTTGCAAGTCCATGGATGTATTTCTGGCTTATTTGACGGGTTTGAACTCCAAAATGGCCGGCATGGCGGTGCTTTATGTCCCTTATGTCCAGGGGATCATTGACCAGGAGAACATTGCTTTTGACTGTGAGTTTGTGAAGAATCTGGAGGCCGTGTTCATCAGCTGGAGCCTGCAGATCCGCACGCTGCTGGGCGACAAGACGCTGACGGTGCCCACCGAACTCATCACCGTCCAGGACGAGTACGATTTCTGGACCTACCGATGTGAGTGGGTTAAATCCACTTAAGCCCAAAGATTTTAATGATTACTCCTTCCAGTTGAGGTCCTTCAAGGTTTGAACTTGCAGTTGGGTAAAGTCGACGTCCAAAAGTTCATCAAGGTCCTGCGCAATGCCCAGTCGGTTTATGTGCCCCAAATCGACGAGTTAATCGACAAATCCAGACAAGAACTCGACGAGGCCGTTTCCAATATTAAATTCCTCCATTTGCTGATTGCCCCCTGCGGCCTCATTGACCAGGCCGCGGACCCAGCGGCCCTGACCAAACTTATACCCCGTATAATCCACATTATCCGCTTCATTTGGTTGAACTCGGAGTTCTACAATCGCAAGGATTTGATCACTGGGCTGTTCAGGAATCTGAGCAATCAGATCCTCCGCTTTTGCACGCAGCACATTCAAATCGAGGAGATCCTGTCAGGCCGCCCGCGTTTCGGCATCAAAATGTGCAACTTGTCCATGGACTGCTGCCTGGCCTACAAGGCCATTTACGAGGAGATGGGAGCCCAGCATGCCCAGCGGGACCCGCAGGTTGGCTGGCAGCTGGACGACTGGATGATCTTCAATCATGTGGAGGCCTTCGTCGAGCGCCTGACCGACGTCATTGACATTTGCCAGGCCATGATTGTCTTCGGGCGCCTGGACGAAACCGAGGACATTCCCTGCCCCCAGTTCGGCGGCACCAACGGCCCGGAATTCGAGCAAATCGCCAAGACCGTCGAACAGCAGTTCCTCAGCTGCCTGGACACCCTGCGCGCGGGCTCCCAGCGGCAAATGCTCAACGTCCACCGCAGCGATTGGTACGCCGAGGTGGCTGCCTATCGCTCAACCATCCAGCGGCTGGAGGAGACCGTCCAGCGGCTGATTTCCAATGTCTTTCGGCACGTGTGCAATGTGGAGGACGCCGTGGAGACTTTGAACGTCACTTTGTTTTATTCCTACCGAAATTCCTTGCGGAAAATCTACTTGCGGCAGGTGAGCCTCGTGTGGCGGATGTTCGTGGAGGAAATGGACACGACGGCGCGGAGTTTGCTGGCCCGCAGCAAGCAGCACGAGTCCTGGCTGCCGCCGTATGCCTCGCGGGCCCTGGCCTACCGCATCAACCTGGAGCGGCTGACTTGGCTGCGCAATCGCCTCAATAAATCGGAGTGGCTGCCGGCAGTGCCCGAGGCCCATGTGGCCTTGCAGAAGTTTGATGGCCTGCGCCAGGAATTCGAGCGGGAGGCCCGCAAAGCCTTCGAGGACTGGGAGGGCAGTTGCTGCGACTCCGTAGCTCTCGGCCAGAAACTGGACCGGTATTTGTTGGTCAAGAGCAAGCGGCGGAGAGGCCTCATCGAGCCCAACATTGATGCCTCCCTGCTGACGGTCTGCGAGGAGGCCCAGCATTTCGAAAGGATGGGCTTCTCGGTTCCTGCGACTCTGAAGAAAGTCTACGAACGCTGGGACATCTTGCAGGTGATTTACAATACCGCTTTACAGGTTTGCCTGGACTACAATCGGATTTTGGCCGCTTTGTCAGAGCGGGAGAGGAAACTGTTTCGTCCTTTGATTCAGGCCTGCGATCGCAAAGTGGCCCCAGGGATTTTCAAGCTTACCTACGGCGGTGAGGTCAGTGAGTCGTTTATTGGCGACTGTTCCAGCTTTATGAGCCGCCTGCAGGACACTGTGGATTTGTATAAACGCGCCTTGCGCCAAATGTCCCGTTGCTGTGAGAAGATCTGCGATGCTCCCATGCTCAAGTTCAGCTGCGGAGGGGCAGTTGCTCTTTCCGTCCTGGAGCAGCAAGTGTCCAGCCATGTCAAGACGGCCACAAGTGTCCTTCATCGCCATTACAACACAATTGTGGAGCTGATGATGGCGGTGGCCAACGAATTCGACGACGCCCTCGAGGAGGTAAGTTTAGGGGACTTTTTAGGGCCTCATAAGGGTTAATAATTGGAAGCAACTTGGGAAAGAGAAGTGGTATAAACCTAACTTTCTACATCTATAGGACCCAAGACATTAAAAGAGCTAGGAAACTCTACTTTAGGACCGATTCCTAAAAAGCGTTTAGGTTCCATTTAAAATGAACTCTAATTCTTATGTTGTTTAGTGTTTAGGGTTGCCGACTGAGTGTTTAGGTTCGATTTAAAATGAACTCCAATTCTTATGTTGTTCAGTGTTTAGGGTTGCCGAACAAGAAGTTCAGAGTGCTGCCACATCAAAAATGTTTTTAGGGCTGCCACATTCAAAACCAAAAAAGATCTGGCAACTTTGAGAACAAGGCGTAAACATAATTCAAATTCTTAATTTCTTAACGTTCTTTTTTGCGCCTTTAGATGTCCTCGGAGTGGATTCCGTTTGTCAACAACATCGACGAGATGCTGGCCACCGCCTTTCTCACCAGTGCCCGAGGCTCCTTGGCCTCCGTCCATGCGGCTCTGCACTGCGACGAGCACATGGCCGATGCCCCCATTCTGGTCATCGAATCGGACATCAAAGAGCGTCAAATCCACCTCGAACCGAGTGTGGAAACCGTAACAGGCTTTCTGCAGGCCACCGTGGAACGCATACCCTCGATCCTCGATCAGTTCTCGCGCCTGGGACGCAAACTGAAGCTGCCCAAAGATCAGCAGGCCTTGCCCTTCGCGAAGGTCTTCCGGGAGGATTCCGAGTGCCAGGAGCTGGTGCGTCTCATCGAAGTGGAAGTGGACAATGAGAAGTCCCAGATTGACGAGTATTTGATCTCGTGGAATCGACACCGAGCCGTCTGGGAAACAACCGAGGAGCAGTTCATTGACCGCATCAAATCCACGCCCATGACGGCGGGCGTTTTCGACGGCAGCATCGACCACTACAGCGTCCTGGCCGATGAGATCTCCTCCATGGAGGCCATCATGCATGTGAAGTTCATCCTGGTCAACCAGAACCACATGAAGACTTCCATCCTGGACTGGCTCGAGCGCTGGCAGGCCCTAAACATCAAATTGCTACGCAAACATTCAGCCGCTTTGATCAAAGGTAAGACGAGGATGAGACCTCATCCAGCTGTGATAATCCTTTGTCCTTTGCAGGCGTCTATCGGTATATGCGCCACAATGAGCGCAAGGCTTTGACTGTGCCGCGCACTTTGCGGGAGACGGAGGCGGCCAAGCAACAGTTCGAGCGGCTGGTCAACGAAGTGGCCGCCAAGCAGGCGACTTTCTCGTCTATGCTGGAGTTGTTTGTGCTGCTGGACAAATACAAAGTGGAGCTGAAGGAGGAGACTCGCCAGCAGGTGGGCGGCTTGGAGTCTTCCTGGCTGCGTTATCTCCAAAAACTGCACGAGGCCGACGAAATGCTCGACAACAATCGCGAGGATCTCAAGGAAACGCTGGAGCGTGGCGCACAGAAATTTAAATTGATTTTGCGAGAATTTGCCGATGATTTCTACATGAAAATGCCACCGCCAACTGCCAAAGAGTAGGGAGGAAATCGGCATTAATTTACAGAGAGAAAGCAATAAGAAAAGTTGAATGCTGTGAAGGTCAGCGGCTAGGCAATCGAATCTATCGATTATAGAATTTAGGGTTGACTTTTCTTGTGTATTTTATCAAGAATTTGTGACCCTTTTATGTGCTTGTTTATTTACTTTATGCAGGATTTGTAAGTCTGACAGGAAGGCGAGGAAGCTGCCAAACGTATAAGATCAGGCTTACAAATTAAGTTAAACTTTAAATTGAAAACATTATTTATGTTGTCCACAACTCACATCAGCGGCAGTGATGCCCGGCAAAGTGATCGGTATTCAAAAAACATCGATGTTGCCAGATGTCATAATCGAAAGCCCAGAATCGATATTGCGATGTTTTTCGTGTCTGAACATCGATGTTTTTGCTTTCGATCAACACCGAACATCGATTTTCATTATACATCCCTGAAGTAGCGCGAACCGCATGGTAATTTTTCTACTGCGTCGGTGAAAAAATAACTTTTATTGTTGAAAAACCGCGTGTAAGTTCTTGAAAACCGATTTGTTGGTTGTGCGGGTTGGTGTGCTTCGATTTGTTGATGTTCAATCGCGACAGATAACGCCGGCCGCGAATTAATTTGTCTTTATTTGCATTTCGGCTCAAGTGCAGGCCTCCGCCAGTTCGCGTGTGTGTGTGTGTGTAAGAAAATTGCGCATTACTTTTTTTCAGGGCTTCTTTTGTGGCTGAGCGGCAGTCTGGTTTTCTGTTTTCTCGGGTGCTCCCCGCTTCTGTCCCTTTGTCTGACGACTTCACCTGCATTTCAATAGTCACCTCCGCGTGGCTATCTGCTCGTCTGTCCACCTGGCCATCTGCCTGGTTGCCCTACTGTCCCCCGCCCCCGCTCTCCAATTGTCTACTGGACTGCTGAGCTCCTCGTGGTTTGTCTGCCCAATTGTCCGACTGCTTTCCAGGCCGTTGGTCTGCCCTGTCCAACTGTCGTTCCACTGGACTGCTAAGCTCTGTCCGTCGGTCTGTCCAGTCTGCCTCGAATGTCGTTCGCTGCCTTGTCTTTTCTTCTGGCTGTCTGGAAATTTCCCCTCCCCCTGCCACCTACAAGTTCGCAGCTTTAAAAAGCTCTCGCATAGGAAAGCTTTTTCTCTTGAAGTGGCAGGGCCAAAATTGCATAAAAGCGCGATCGGTTCAGGGGCCGGCAGTGGTTTTTCAGACGAAAAGCGCAAGTCATCGAGAGTTTTTTTAAATTAGGAATTAAATAAATCCAATTTAATACAAGCAACAAATCTAAACGGGAAATCGCGCGGTTTCTAATGAAATAAAATCAAACACCCAGAGGAGCAACTTCTTGAATATAAAATCTATCGGTAAGTGATATCGAATAAGCACCCCAACACTCGTATGAGAAAGCAGCCGTGAAATATATCGAAATAAGTGGAATTAGCGGCCTTCAAACATTTAAAGAAGATAAAGGATCGGTTTTAGGTGGTTTTAGAGAATTGCTTGTTGCCGTAGTTCTTTGGTCTCTGATTCACCGTAAGACAACTTCCCAGATTTTATATTATTCGTTCCTTAAACTCTTGTTCTCTTTTCCTCTCTTAAGGGAAGCTTACAGTTCTTTCTTTCAAGTTCACAGAATAGATCAGCATTAGTACTCTCGTTCAGGGTTTTTAGGATCCTCTAAAAAGAATCGGTTTCGTTGATTTTGCTCTATGACTAGGTTTATTTATTTTTTGTGTTTAATATTTAAATATTTTGATCTTAATTGTTCTCTTAACTTAAGTACACTTTGAATGTAAGTTGAATACTTTTTATTGGCTGCTCCGTCCGCTAGCCCACTGGTAACTGAGTTTAGATTGGTTGCCTCCAACTAAAAATTCGAAAGGTCAACGGGTCAACAGGATGATTTTGATTTCCAGAAATGCTGATTCTCTTAAGCAGTTAAGATTCGATGGGGGGAAAAAGGATTCCTTGTAAGTAGTCCTTGCCGAGTTGGGGGCTTTAAATAAATGAAGGATTGTCGGCTTCAAAGTTCATCAATCAGGAAAACGAGGACTTCTGAGTGGCAGGCAGTCGCCTTAGTGCCCGAAACGAGGACATCTTCCATGCTCCGTGCTGTAGGATCCGTAACTGCAGATGGGAGCGCTGCATTCGTTTCTTGAAATACATCTAAAAAAAAAGGCTCTCAATTAACTGAATTCGATTCCGGCGACCCTCCGCTTACCTTCGGTCGGACACGGCGAAGCCTTCCTCGCCATTCTTCATCCGCCGGCATATCGAGTCGTTCAGGTGGCAGTCACACCGGCAATGCGCCGAGCCCGGCCCGCCGCTGCCCTCCCAGCTGAAGTTGTGGAAGTGCCGGGGACACCGGCAGGACGCGGCTGGCATGGCGCGCTTCACCAGCGGCCGGCTAGTGGCCAGCGCCACAGAGTAGCTTCGCTTATGCCTCGCCTCCCCGGGCGGGGCACAATAGCAGTCCGTGTGATTGACCAACTCCAAGACGACGGCGCGCGATTGCTTCGAGTTGCTGAATTGCTCGAGGAAGGGCTTCGTGACTATGTCTATGCTCTTGGCCGTGCAGGTGAGGCTGGTGTTGATGCAGCAGCCGGTGGCCTCGTCGCAGCGATGCAACAGAGTTCCGTGCGGGAAATATCGCTTTGAAGTTTCGCTGGTGATGTAAACAAAACGCTCTTGGGGCTTCTTGCAGAGGGCGGTGGTTTTCAGGCGCTGGTAGTGCGCCACGGCATCTCTTTCTGTGGGGGGCAGAGAAACGTTAAAGTTAACAAAAAGTGTTAAATTGCCGGTAGTAAATATATTTTTGCGACGTAGTCTTCGCCAAGGGCAGCGAGTAATCAATCAGCTGGGCGGCCATGACGTTCGCGACAAGTTCAATGGCGGTCATTGGGGCTGCAGTGCTGCCAGATCAGTCAGTTATTGCTGGCGGACATGCCAGATCAGCCAGCTATCGATGAGCCGATCTGGCCGTTTTTTAATTCGCGATAAATTCAAAACCGATAATTCGGATTATAGTGCTGCCAGATCAGCCAGCTATCGATGAGCCGATCTGGCCGTTTTTTAATTCGCGATTAATTGAAATGCGATTATAGTGCTGCCAGATCAGCCAGTTATTGCTGGACAGATCATGCGTTCTTGAATTCAAATTATATTGGCCTCATTTTAAATACTTAAACTAACTATCAAATCCACCACCTGCCTTGTTTTCGTTTCGCCTTTTGGCTGGTTTTTTTTAAGCCTTAGCTTTTTTCCCAACAAAATCTGCCACCTCTGAAACTTGGGGGCCATGGTTGCCACAGTCGCCGCCGCTGCTCGTGCAGTTGGCCAAAAACAATTGAGACTGTGAATAATTCATGACCACAATGGGCGACGGCTGCTGCCACTGCATCTCCCTATTGACTTTGCCCCCATTTGCCAACGTTAAGTTGATGATTCAATCATGCCACAGCGTTTATGTGAATTACGTAGACTGCCCTTTGGGCGGGCCGTCGTCCGCCGGTCTCTGAATTTTCTCGCTGTGGCCGCCAGCGTTTTTGGCCGCTTAGAAAGTCGCGCACAGTGGCGGTCCAGCCTCTTTGGCATTTTATACTTTCCCTGGGCAGTTGTTGCTGCTGTGGTTCTGTTGTTGTTGCCGGTTTGGTTGCGCTTTATCTCTTTATTGAGTGCAAAAAAGCCGCATGACTACAGCATAAAACGCACATGCGTTTTTTCCATTGCCGCTTTTTTTTACGACAGACGAAAGCCGCGGCAAACAAGGCGCTATAAAGTCACCGAGGCTGCGGATCAATAAAAACAAAATTGCCGAACGACCGAAAGGCTTTAAGTGCTGCATTAAGTTCAGAGTGATAAAACCGCGCGACCCACACACGCCGAAAAAAACGCGCGACAGCTGGGCGGCTAAAACCGCGCAAAGAACCGGCGACAACGGAAGCGCGATGGACGTAGGGAATTTCAAGCGATTAAAAACGCCCGAAAAGACAGTTAAGAAGTTAGAAGTTTTCTTAATCAAAAACCGATTAGCTTTGCAACAAATAAGCCTGATTAGATGCTTCAAAGTGCAACTACCGTCAGCGGCAGTAACGCGACAAAAATCGCTATCAATTCTCCGAACAGAAGCGACGAAAAACGCAGTAACAATTTAGTGCCAGAGACTTTGTTGCGGTGCTAAGTTCGTTAGGAAATGCTGGAAATCTTTTCCTTTACCCCGAGCCGCGGTTACGGCGCGTTAAAAACCGCTAGGAAAACGCGCGCGGCCCAAATTGTGCCAAATTCGCGGGCGCATCCAATCAAATCCATTGAAATGCTTGCCCAGAACCAAAGCCAGTCAACAAGAATGACAAAACAAACAAAAACATCAACCCGATAACCGTTAATAAGCCAAACAAACAAGCGACGAAACGAATTTCCTTTCGAGGCTGCCAATGTGATAAGAAAATTGTTGCATCATTACGAAAAGCCAACAGACAATTTCCCAGGCTCGGTGACACACTTTCATTGGCGGCAGCGACACGCCAAGCGGCATGCAACCGGTCGCCGGGGCAGGGGCAAGCAACGAACCGTTAAACCGATTTTAATGCTTAAACGGCAATTTTCCACGCAAACGCCAACTGCTCACATTTCATTGTCATTGTCGCGCAAGCGATCAGAGTTGCCACCCCGCCCCCTGTCCCGTCTTGTCGCGCAAGCGATCAGAGTTGCCACCCCACCCCCTGTCCCGTCTTGTCGCGCAAGCGATCAGAGTTTCCACCCCACCCCGCGGCACCGTCTTGTAGCTCGCGCGATCAGAGTTGCCACCCCGCCCCCTGTCCCCATCTTTTAATGAAGTAATTGGTAAGGCCGACGGCAGCCAGAACCGCAAGAACATGTGGCAACTCCCGGCTGCCAAAGTCGCCTGTGTTGTCGCCTGTGGTTTTTTTTCTTAATTGCAATGCGAAAGAGAAAATAACCAACCGCCCTGGCTGACCGCCAGTCACGTGCGTTGATAAGGCCACACGCACATGGCCGGTTGCCGGGTCCGTCCGGGTGTCTCGGCCGGAATCGACAGCGGTGTCGCAGACCTCCATAAATAACAAGTGAGGAGCGTTGACTTCGACACATCCATCCACCCGGTAGAGTGGAGTCCGGACGTAGGGACAGACGGGCAACCCATTTGTTTGGCAAATGCCGGGCCAACATTTTTTTTTATGGCCAAGACGTGATGATCGTGAGCAGAAATAGCTCCACGCCATGAGGACTATTTACAGTGCAATTACCGGGCTTATCCGCCCTCAAACACCGCCAGATGCCCGGCCAATTCATACGCCCTGTTGGCGGGCGGTCGGTGGGGGGCGGGGCACGTGCGTGGTTTTGACGTTGGCACGTTAATGGCTTAATGGCGCCTGCCGTTGTCTGTGCTCTGTACTCACTCAATTGGCTTTGATTTCTGGATTCCTGGAGTTTGTACTGCTGGTAGGCGGACTCGGCGCGCTCGGCTGTGCCCAATTCCTGTTCCTTTTGGGCCGTTATAACGCCCGGCTGATCCGATAGGTAGTCCTGAAAAAAGAGGGGAGAGACTTTAATTTATTTTCCACTGCAAATTCAAATTACATTTCTCTGCCATTTTCATTATTGGCCGCCCCGTTTGCATTTTTTCCTGGCATAAATTCCCATAAAAAAGGGGAAAAACGAGAAGCCTGAAATTCTCCATTTTACACAAAAACAGTATGGCACAGGGGGGGGGGGGGTGGTGGTTGCATCATTAGTTACATTC
>JBAMCP010002261.1:0-13728 GCA_037075105.1 Lissocephala sabroskyi | reverse complement strand
CCACACACCCTCATCTACAGTTAAATCAATTTAAATCACCTCCAACTGACGCCCTACGCCCCAACCACCCCCGCAGGCAAAGTGATTTGTAGTTTGGTTTTTTTTTTATTGTTTGCTTAAGAGTTGGTGTGTTGGTTGGGTTACAAAAAAAAGGGGGTTTACTTGCATAGGTACTTTAATTATTTCGACATACGTACATACATAGATAACATACAGAGGGAGTATTTTTTGGGCACACTAATCAATTTATGCTTAACAATTTTGCTAAAAATCTAAAGTGTAGGCCGGCGCGCTTCCGTACGGCTCGCGACTACATAACAAATTCGACTAAAATTTCGCAATCGGTTACTCCAGTTAAAGACGAAAAAAACGAAAAAAAGAAACAATATTCCGAAAATTACAATATTACTCACTCCGGGTCGTCGGCTCCCCTCAACTGTTGTGGCGCCTTCATTCCTGTCTGGTTGTCTTTCCTGTGTGTGTGTGTGTAGGTGTGCGCGTGAGAGGGTAAAGGGTAACGGGTAACGGGTAAAGGGTCTGTGCATTCACTTGGCGGTGGCAGTGGTGGTTGACAGCGTCCGCGACTTGCGCTTTTTCAACTTCGACTTCACCTTCCGCACCAAACTGGCCGCGTCCATGGACATGCTCACCGCCGACTTGGACAGCTGCTGGCTGGCCACCGGGGCATCTCCGCTGTTCTGCCCACGATACTGCACCATGCTGGCCATGGTGGCCGCTCCTTTCAAGTGCCCACCGCCACTGCCGCCGGCCCCGAGCCCGCGCATTTTCCGCGAAGTGCTCCTCATGTGGCTCGGGTTGCTCGGGTTCGTCTGCTGCACAGCGGTGACCACCAGCCCGCCGGTCTTGAACTTGTTCGACGACCGCCCGGCCATCGACCCCAGCTGCTGGTCCCGGCCATGGTGGTGGTGGTGGTGGTGGTGCTGGGCCGGCTGCTGGTGCGGCACCTGGTACAGCGGCTGTTGGTGTCCGTGTCCAAACTGGTAGGGATTCTGCAGGCCGGCTGCCCCAGCCCCAGCCCCGCCGGCCGAGTGCAGACGGTCCCGAGCGGCCGTGGCCTTGGCGCCAGCCCTCTGGCTGCTCGCCTGCTGCTGCTGGGCGCTGGAGGAGGCTACGTTGACGGCCCCGCCGCCACTGCCTCGGTTGCGGGTGAAGCGGCTGACCAGCTGGGTGGTCTCGGCGATTTTCATCATGCTGTTGGTCTTGCGCTTGATCTTCGAGTGGGCCAGCTCGGCCCCGCTGCCGAACTTCATGCTGGGGCACTTCTTGTTGGGAATAACAGGCTTGAAGCTGCGCTCCTCGGTCTTCACTGAGCCTCCGGTCAGGCGACCCGTGGCCAGGTTCTTCTTGTTCTGCTCTTCCTGCTGCCACAGCATCAGCTTCTGCGAGCAGGCACTGCAAACATAACCAGGAACCTGAGGGATCAGTTTGAAATGGACACCCCCCTGACTCACCTGAGGAGCTCGGCCTGCTCGAGTTTCTTGGGCTTGCGGGACATGCCGAGGTAGGCGGGCGGCGGCGGTGGTGGGGCTACGCTGGCGGCCACCTCCTTGGCCGGCGTGGGGACCATGCGGTTCTGGGGGTAACTCTGGCCGCCGCCGGAGTTGCGCACGGCGGCCGCGGCCGAGGCTATGGCCTGGCTGGCCTGCAGGGCGCTGTTCTTGTACCAATGAGCAGCCGCTGCCGCCAAAGGCCGACCCTCTGCCTCGCTGCCCTGGGCTCCCTGCCAGATCTTCTTCTTGAGCGACAGCTTGAGCTTGAGCTCCTCCGAGCTGCCCTGGCTCGACCGCTGCGGCGGTATAAAGTTGTTCGGCAGGGTCCTGAACCCGAGAGAGTCGTCTGGTTAAAAGGGAGGGGGGAGGATCTCAGGGACTTACCGTCTTGGCTGGGGCTTGTGGATTTTGATGGGCGTCTTTTGGGTTTGGTTGAGCTCCTGGTTGAGGTTGTGCCAGGAGTAGGTCCGCCTGGCCCCTGAACTACTGCTCCCAGCCGCAGACTTGCTCAGCCCTCCCACGCTGTAGTAATTCTGCTCGGGAGCCGTGCGCGGGGTCAACTTGTAGACGTCCATCTTCTTGCCCGCGCTCAGGCCTCCGCCGGCCGCTGCTCCTGTGGATTTCGAGGGCGTGGTGACTATCAGCTCCGGCGGCATGGCCGCGGGCTTGGGCTTCTGGACCACCGTGTCCCCGATCTCCTCGATGTAGTGGCGCTGCAGATCGCTCTGGAGCAGCGTGTGGCGCAGCGGGGCCACCGCCACGCCGGTGAAGTTGTTGCTGTCCGGGGCCTCGTGCTCCTCGTCGTCCGTGGAGAAATGCAAATCCGAGCCGGGGTCTGTGGTCGGCAGGTCCAGCGTGGTGCGCACCACTTCCGTGCGCTTCTTCGGCGGCTTTGTGCGCACCCGCGAGCGGCGCGTCTGCTGTATAAAGAAAAACAAACAATTCGATAAATTCGCCCAAAACTCAGACGCGGGTGCTTTTGGTGCTTGGGTGGTTGGGCTCTCTACCTTTTTGCGCCGGAAAATGTAGATCTTCCGGTTGGCCAGCCACAGCCGCAAGTTGCGGTTCACCTGCGGCTTCTGGTTCGGCGGCGGCTTGGACTTTTCAACCTGCGCGTATTTTTTCTTGGACTTCTTGCCCTTGCCCGTGGCTGCCTTGCCGCGCGAGCCCTTCGCGCCCCGCTTGGGGTCCAGCTGGGCCGCCGCCTCGTCCGTCGACACCGGCGACGAGGCCCCCTCCGAGCTGTCGGAGCTGCCGTTGACCTTGGCAGCCGCCGCTGCCGCTGCTGCGGCTGTTCCCTTGCGCGGCTGCGCCTGCTTGGGGCCCTGACCCTGGTGCTGGTTCTTGATGTTCACCTTGTTGGCGGTGGAGGCGTGCGACTCCCGCGAGCAGCCCGGCTCCTCCGGGTTGGCCGTCCCGCCCTGCAACCGCTTCGAAATCTTCACGCCCAACTTATGCCGGCGCCGCTTGAGTCGCGTGAGCGCCTTGAACTTTCGCTGGAACAGCGGCGTAAAGTAAATTCGGTCCAGCTCGTGCATCACTTTGCGCATGCGCCTTATGCGGAACTGCATAGCCAAACAGGCGAGGGTGAGGGGGCGGGGTGAGTGCATTAGTGCGTGGGGTGGGGGAGGTGTTAGTTTCTCTCTTACCTTGCGTATCTCGTGCATAAGCTCGGGCGAACTTGGGGGTGCCCGGGTGGGCGCACAGCACGGACCCTCTAGGTCCGATGTCGTTATGGAATGTTTACCCTCGTTATCCGAACTCGAGCTGCAATTGCCCTCGTCGCTGGTTGGATTAGTAGACAGTTAGTTTGGAGATAGCGTGCGAGTTAGAGATGAAAAGAGGAAGTTAAAGCCGACAAGGCCGACGCTTAAATACCCTGAGGGGTAACCTGGATGGGTAGGAGGCTGGCAGGAAAGCCTGGCCGCGTTCACGGCTTCTTTTCTAAATTCCTTATCTGTGTTTAGGGATTTCATGCTTATCTCAATACTCTGTGCAGTCTTAAGAGACACAAGGGGTAAGAGGTATGGAATGGGATAAGAACTCTTATGAATCGAAAGCTTCGCTAACATTTTAATGGAGCTAAGAGTAAGAGTTTTTGAGTAGAACGGATAAGCCGACAGATAGGCAGGCCCACAGACTAAAAAGAGAGGACAAGTTGACGGTGAAACAGACAGTTGAGCAGATAGACAGTTGCACAGATCATATAGACAAACAGACAAGATCAAACAGGAGGGACACCAACTACAAGGAGTAATCAGAAGACCGAGAAAGATTGGAACAGTCGGACAGAAAGGCAGTTGCACAGGTTGAGAGATGAACAGAAAGACGCAAGAAACCCCGCTATCATTTTTATGAAGTTTGAAGCTTAAGAGTAGAAGTTTCAAAGTAGAATGGATAAGCCGACAGATAGCCGACTAAAAAGAGACGATAGATTGACGGGGAGACAGACAGTAGAGCACATAGACAGTTGGAGAGGTAAACAGACAAGACCAAAAAGGCGGAACCCAAACTTCCAAGAAGCTAACAGACAGAGCGACTTTTGAACAGTCTTAAAGTCGGAGAGAAAGGCAGTTGTACAGTTTGACAGATAGACAGAAAGACGCAAGAAACTTGCTTGGAAGCCAAAAACCCCGTATTCCTCTCTAAGGTTCCTTAATGGCAGGGCTTTAAAGCAGTTAGAGAATGAAAAATACTTACCTGGAATAATCGGATAACGGTATGTTGAGTGGTTCGTCAGCGCTTGAACCTTCGCGCATAAGTCTTTCGATAATCTTGGATCGTAGTCGGTCCTGTTGTTTGAGTAAATTTAAAATCTATTGTTGACGTTAATGCATTTGAATTAGTTGAAAACCATACTTCGCAACAAAAGAAACAAAAGTTTGTATATAGAAGAAAAAAGAAAACCAATGGCCAAAAGAAGAGGTGTTCGTGTGGGTTGGTGGCGGCAAAAAGCATCTAAAAAGTAGAACTACGAAACCGATAAGCAAAGAAGCCGATAAAACTAAAGACACACACATGGCTAAATAGGCTTTTATATATTTTCCTTGTCAGGATCTCAACAGATTCATACGAATTTGCTGGTTAACTTGTGCACATTTCATACTTAACTACTTAAACAAACTAAAGATAGATATAGATATAGAGTTATAGATATAGATACGGTGTGGGGAGGTGTATAGAAATTTCGTGGGATTAAAGATGCATTTGAATTTGTAATTCAAATGCATTTTGAGTTTGTATAAAAAATAGAAAATCAGCGATACGCGCAAATAGACAGCATTCAAATCGATTCCAAATGGTTTATCCAGTCAGTTCTGGATGGGCTAATTTGGCTGATACGGAAACGTAGCACTTGTCGAAATTCGAGGCAAAAACACTAAAACCTAAAAGCTAACAAAGTCGCATAGACAGAATCACAAGAAATAAAAAACTACACACGGCAAAGCAAAGGAAAGAGTTGCAAGACTTTCAAGTCTAAGGATCTCTAAGCGTTATCGGAGCCTGGACATATAGACGGACAGAGAGCGTTAGAAAGAGAGAGAGAGAGAGAGAGAGAGGGAAAGTGTAAGCGTTTTAGTGCCGAATTTCTCAGTTCCTAGGAGACACTTTTCTCCACAGAACGTTTGACTTTTAATTTGTCGTTAATTATACATCCCTGATCGGCCATTTTCTGTAATTTTAATGCTTTCTGTTCGCGCTTCTCGCGTTTTCGTATCTTTTTGATTTGCTTAAATAATTTCGCTTGTCGCTTTACTTTGTTCGGATTCTCGTCGCAATAGTCCAATAAAGTTTCGCAAAATGCTCGCCCCATGTGCTCGTAGTCCTGCAAAAGAACCGTTCCCATTATTACCTTCATATCCTACACATTTTTGGTAACCTTTTGCCATTGCTTACTTGTGTATTGAAGTGCGTTCCCTTGCGCGAGCCCAAAGAGGAGCCGCCAAACGAAGCTTCGATCGTGTAACTGTTCGTGATTCCCAGCATCCAGACAACGATGCGTCCAGTTCCCTCTTTGCTGCGTTGGATCTTAAACTTGCAACTTTCGAACGAGAACTGACATTTGAAACGAAATAAATTTAAAGATATCAAACCAAAGTTGAATCAAACCAATTCCTAAAGAAGCTTAGCTCTCTGAGGCTGAGTTGGAATCGAGGAAGAATTCGATCTTATCAGCCCCCCAAATTATAGTTCACACATAAAAAGAACGAGCTGGTGGGCTCAGCAGTAAACCGAACCAAGTTCCAAGTGTTCCTTGATAACGTTAATTGGCTTATTAGATAAGCAAGTTGGCTAATTACTGGCACCTGTTTTTTCAATGAATCTGAGCGCAAAAGCTATTTGAACACCTATTTTGCTCGGGTAGCGCTAAACTTTATTTCTTTTTTGGTTCGTTTGCCTAACTGCAGTGGCAGTGGAATTGGGTTCACAACTGGTTTGCCCCCCAACCAATTCCCCAAATCAATTCAAATTCATATTTTACTCTGGCAGCGTCGGATTTCTACTCTTTTAGGTTTGTTTGCCAAACTGCAATATGAGAAGAGTTGAATTTCGATCCGGTTTGCTTTAATCCCCATTCCGTAATCTGACTGTAAAGCGCTTTAAATTTCTATTTCACTCTGGCCGCGTTTGTTTTTCTGGTTTGTTTATACGAATACAAGTGGAGTAGGGGTTGAATCCATTTGAAGTCAAAGCAATTCCCAAATCTGACTGTAAAGGTTCGGAAATAGATTTTACTCCGGCAGCACCAAAGTTTCTTTTTTGGTTCGTTTGTTGCACTGTTGCATTAGTTAGAAGGAGAGTGGAGTTTGGTCAAGAACCCGATTCGCCTTCAACCAATCTGGCTGGCTATAAGGCTATTTGGATTTCAGTTTTACTCCGGCAGCACCAAAGTTTCTTTTTTCGGTTAATTTGCTGGAATGGATAGAAATAGAGCGGAGTTGGGTCAAGAACCCGATTCGCCTTCAACAAATCCCCTTATCCAGCTCTAAAGCTGTTTGAATTTCAATTTTACTCCGGCAGCACCCAAGTTTCTTTCTTTGGTTCGTTTGCTGCACTGTTGAAGTGGTTACAATGAAAGATAAATTGGGTCTCGAATTCGGTTCGCCTTTAACCAATCTGGCTAAAAGGCTGTTTGGATTTCAATTTTACTCCGGCAGTGCCAAATTTTTCTTTTTAAGTTTATTTGCCTAACTGACTTGGCTGGTTAAAAGTAAAGTTTGACTCCGAAGCGGATTGTGTTCAATTTATCCTATAATTAGGTCCAGATTTCTATTCAGACCGGCTTACTCCAGACCAATCCCCTGTGATTCGGTTCAGATTTCTAATCAAACTGGTTTACTTCGAACCAATCCCCCAATCTAAGTGTAATTCGGTTCAGATTTCTATTGAATGCCTTACCCCAAAGTAATCTCTTAATCTGGATATAATTCGGTTCGAACAGCGTCACAATCTGTTGATTGGTTTGCTTACCTCCTCTAAACCGTTGTGGTTTGGTGACGAGAGGACTTGACTCTCAAACCGGTTCGCCTCCAACTCCCCCAATCCCACATTATAGATGTCAAAGGCAATCGAAAGTCGATTGGTTTTTTACGCCGTCCGTATGAATTGGATTCTGACTTACCCGATCGGCGCTGTTCTTGTGCAGCATAAGTGGGAACACTTGCTCCGTGAGCTTCTTTTCCGGATTGCGTTTGTTCTCACAGCCGTAAATAAATATGTTGTGCTTGCGTGAATGAGCGTGCATATCACAGTACATGGCCACACCGCACTCTTCTATCAGTCTGGAAATAAGGGGATAAATTGAGTTGGGGTCGCTGGTTAAAGGGGATGAAGGACTCACCTTCTAATCATGGCTTTTGTGTACCAAATGGATGGATAAGTTTCGCGTATGACCGTTCGGTATTGACGGTTGAGGTCTTTGCCAGTCAAGGAGTTGCGTGTGTTGCCCACAATGACGCCGTCGGGATTGAGCATCGGCACCAACTTAAAGATGAACTTGTGGCGCAGCCGCTTGGCCACGGTTGTGTCGCCGGTGATGAAGTCCATCAGACCCTTCATCATCCAGGACGAGGGCGTCTCACTCGGATGCACACGCGCCGACACCACAATCGATTTCTTGCGCTAAACCCCAAACAAAATCAAAATATGACCTTTGGGAAAGGGTAACTTTTTTCATACCCTTAAGTTCTCCTCGTTGGCCGAAGGCGCGGTCACCGTCAGGTAGTAGACATTGTTTCCCGCCAGCGTGCGGCAGAGCAGACGCAGTTTGCAGAACTTTGACTTGATTGGATGGCGCTGGATCTCCATGAGATAATCCTGCAAAGAAGTTCCTCCTCAGAACCACTCCTGGTAGGGTAATTGGGTCTGTCCAACTTACCTGCAGATCGCTGTAGGTGTAGGGGTAGCTGTGGGCGAAGAACACCGTGTCGTCGTCGTGGTCGAACTCGATGGTGAAGGTGAGCGTGTAGCTGGAATTGTCCTCGTCCTCTTCGGTGTTGCTGGTGCTGCTGTGGTCCCGAAAGGAAACCACGTTAAGCTTGGGGAAATGGCTGACCCGATTCCGCATACTCACTCATCGTCATTGCGGTAATAGCAGATGTTGTCGCCGCAGCGACGCCAGCCCTCGCAGCGCTCCTTGGCCCCGATTGTGGAGTACATGACGGGCCGCATGCCGTCGTTGTAGAGGCTGTCCGACTTTACCAGATTCACAATCGAGAATCTGCAAATATGAAACGTTAACAAGGACCTTGAAGGGCTGGCTGAAAGCTGTTCATCACCTGTACATCATGTTGCGGCGAGTGCGCTTCACGCGGAAATAGAACCACTGCTTGGAGCGACTGGTGTAGAGATCGGGCCGCAGGTAGAGCTCGTAGTAGGTGGGCGTGATCTGGACCGCCTTGGCCAGGTTGCCGGACTCGAAGCGGGACTCGAACTCGAGGCCCTCGTACTCCTCGTTGTTCAGCGGATGACAGTTGGTTATGAATTTGGCACCGCCCACCGCCGACCGACTGAACTGCGTTTGGGGTAAACCACAAGTTTTAGAATCATCTTCATTCGTCGTCACCGACTCTTGGCTCTCCAAGCCCCCCATGGCCATAAATACCCCGGCCCCGGTGCTTGTACTTGTGCTTGTGCCAGTGCCAGAGCTTAAGCTTGTGGTTGTGCTACTTAGATTATCAGCCCTATAGGAATAAGCAGAGGCTCCACTTGTGTTCTTGGACGCCGGAGTAGACAGCGTGGCTGACAATTCGGCATGCCGCTGGCGAGCCTTGGCCGCTGCGGCTGCCGCTGCCATGGTGGCTGCATGGACAGTGGGCCGGTTCACAGGCGTGGGCTGGGGTAAGTCAGCGTCCTGCCGAGCCTGGTCCTTGGCCTGCCGTGGGGCCTTCTCTACCGGGGAAGTCTTGCCTGCTTTTCTATAGCTTTTCTGGCCTGCGGGAGGCGCGATTACCGATTAGCCCGCCCAAAAAAAATAGGGTATACAAAATCTTACCCCTGGCGCTGGGCCTGAGGGTGGCTTCCTCGCCCACAAGGGTCTCGGTTTCGGACACCGAACCAGAGTCTTGATATTTATGAGCTTCGGCTCCACCAGCCAAGCGCCCCGAGCCCACCGAATAACCGTCCGAGTCCCCCCGACCCACGCTGGGGTCGTAATCGGTATCGTTTTCTGTGGTGCTCTCGTCGCTACTATCGAGGGTCTCGTTATCGGAATCTAGAGTATCTTCGTCGCCATCGGCGTCCTCGTCCGTCTCCTGGTCGGCCGCCGGAGCGGCTGTCTTGGTGGGCGTGGCCACCAAAGCCTTGATGGCCGCACTGGCGGCACTTATGTTGCGCTTGCGCGCACTGCGCTCGAAGGCCACCTCCAAGCGGGCCACCTTCGTTTTGGGCAACTTAATGGGGGCCACGGCGTACTTATTCAATACCTTGGGCTCGCCGGCGGCTGCTCCTCCCGCGGTGCGATCGCTGGGGTCCACCATCTTGTCGATTGTGGCCCTGGGCACGTCCTTGCCGAACTGGCTGAGGACGTAGGTCGGCGATGCCGGCTTGTATTCTGTGCTGTTGTTCTTCCAGATGTTCTCGATTTCGCTGGCGTCCTTGCTGGAGTTGGCGGTCTTCGACCCGTCGGCATTGTCCTGCTTGGCTGCGTCGTAGCGCTTCTTCTTGGCCTCGATTAGGTCCTTCATGATGGCCTTCTCGCGGGCCTCGTTCTCGCCCTTGCCACCGGCACTAAAGTCGCTGTAGTCGTAGCTGTAGTCATCGTCCTCGTCGTCGTCGTTGTCGTCGTCCTGCGAGTTGCTGGTCGAGCGGTTGTCCAGCTTGTTTATCATCTTCGACACGGAGTTCTTCAGGCACTCGCGGTTGTGCTTTCTGGTCGGTGTAATCGTGCTTGTCGGCGGGGTGGACTCATTCGGCGAGTCCGACGAATCATCCGACTCCTCACTCGAGTCGACCGCATGTTGGTTCTTGGCACCGCTAAACTCCTGTTTAATTTAATTTGCCATTTGTGGGTGGTGGTGGGGGGGAAAAGTTAGTCGTGCATTCCATTTAATGAGTGTGTTTTTATGTGCAGTTGGTGCAGTTTTATGCCCGAGATAAAATGAACTCTACTCACATAATTAACGGCGCTGATTGGGCTGTAAGTGAAAACGACAATTCCGTTCTCCTCGCCAACTGGACGCGGCTTCAGCTCGTTGCCCGTAGGTACATTGAGTGGCTCTGGCTGGGCCGGAACATATGGAATGTGTACAATACGCTCTTCGATAATCTACAAACCAGACAGACCAAACCAAAGTCAATCACAAGCTTCAGGAAGGAGGAAACTCTTCAGGAAGAGCTTAAGGGAATTGGTTAACTCGAGCTTAAAGTAGCACGGAATTTTAAATCCGAATGGAGGTGTAATTAACGGGATTATTCGATTTTTAAAGGCTTGGAGAACAGCTTTCTTAAAATTCAATAATTATAGCCAGCTAATTAGGTAAAAGGGGGAAAAATCATATCAAAGATTAACAAAAGGTTCGGATTTGAGGGAGAACCAGATGAGATCTTAGAGATAAGTATCCCAAATTCTATTTTGTTTTGAAAGAACAGGCAAATTTATACCCCAAATGAATTGTTGCAGGCTCCCTGGGGAATTTTTGGGGAGCTCTTAATAACAGAAGCGGCTTGGGCGAAGTTTTGGAGTCCGTCAATTCTTTTTGCTAAAAGTTAAACACTAATCAAAATTTGTCCCTTTTATAATTTAAAAGTAAAGGGTATAAAATCTGTTTGTTCTTTTAATTGTTCTCCATGCGAGGTAGCTATTGTGGATCTACACTGACTCTTTCTTTGTTAAGTAGATAAACGGACAAAACTATCATACTCTTCTACTTTTTATAATGCGTATAAGAATCAGTGGTCCTTAAAAGATTAAGGGTAAATCTGCCAGTTAGATGTTTTTGATATTTCTTTGCTTGCTTTTTCTTTATTTCCATTAAGTTAATTTAGACTAACTGAACTGAATAACTGAATACTCGATTCGCTGCTGGGTTTTACTTTGAATCTTCAAATCAACGCGACTAGGCAAGTCAGCTATTTTTGCCACAGGCCCCTGAATTCGTTTATATTGGATGAATTTGGTATCGAACGAAAATGTTTACCCTTCTAAATAATCTTCAGTTGTATATTCCAATCTTTGGCTGCTGTAAAACTTTAATCACGCGCTGCTTGTCGACGAAACTCACGTCCAGCTGAACGTTTCATTCGAGGCAGAAGCGGTCATCGGCCTGTTTTATGAAATTGAACTCCACCGAGTCCAATTCCACATCGTGTACGCCGAGATCAACGGCAAAGGAAATATCTTTAAAGATTAACCTGATCTGTCTGTGGGCATAGCGTCTCTGAGACCTTTAGGCTTATACGACTAGACAGACGGACATGGCTGGATCTATTCTTTGCCCATTTAAGCTGTACTTTGGGTAACTTTTGGGGGTCTACGACAGCATTCGGAAAACTATTTCATACCCTTGCACTTCCAGGTACAAGATAAAAGTCTATTACTATCTTTCCCTCTTAAGAGTAAAGGGTATTAAAGGAGTCTTCTGTTAGGTCTTTAATTATTTTCCAAGCAACTATATTAAGGGTAATTTTGGGAAGCCTATGTCGACCACACTTACATTGGCCCTAAATGCTTATACCCTTTATACTTCCAGTTACAAAAATAAATAAACCCTTATACCCTCTTGAGGGTGAAGGGTACTAAATCTGCCTGTTAGGTCCCTTAGCCTATTTTGATGTCTTTGATTCTATTATTTTACTATAGGATGTACTGATGTGAATTATGAAAGTCCAATTGGTAGAGAATCCATCTTCGGGTAGGGAATGTGCCAAAGACTTGTAGGTTGTGGGAATTTCAAAGCAGCGAACGACGAATGCCGCGGAAATATTTGACTTTGATGAATTCGCACCGCGTTTTCCTTTATCTATCGGCAATTAATCACGAATTTCCCCGAAAGTCTCGTTGCCAATTCCCATTCAGCCTACAAAACAAAAATTTTGTTTTTCACCCGCCGCCCGACCCGGCCCGGCCCTCTGCCAGTTTTGGGCTTGTAATATTTCGCGGTGATTTGGCGCAAAGTCGAGGACTGCCCCTACGTAGGCCAATTTAAAATCAATTGCTGTGTAATACAAAAAACATCCGAGCAATTCGCCCAACACTTGTAACAAAAAACAAAAATCCACGTTTACCCCTCCCTCCTCAGTTCGTTGGGGGTTCGAAATGCGGAACTCTTTTTGGCAATGGAAGGCTGCGCTGACCATCTTTGCCAAATCGTTTGAAGTGTTCTATGTTCTTCTGTTCGACCTATTCGTAGGACCAATCCGATTGAGATCCACCCCGAAGAGAGGTGGCGCATGGCATGAATGAAAGTGGCTTTCCGACTGATTCATAAGGCCCACGGCAACTGTTTGGTTGCATTCTATTAAATAGCAATTAATTCGATATACTAGAGATCGGAATGGTTTGCTGAAACACAAAATAGTCTGCCCCGCCGCCTAGCGCCTTTGCACAAGTTCATGATTGTTCACATGCCAATGGCAATTTGAGCTTTCTGTTCCTTAATGAAAATTGTTTTCGGATCGATAAAAGAGCCGCGGGCGGGTCGCAAATATTCTACAAATTGTTTGCTGGTCCCTCCTGACCTCTTTGGAAACTGTTTTTGAATACCTCGCCAGAGAATTTCGCGAGAATTTTGTTGCCTTCTTTGGTCAAAAGCAGATTCTTTTGAACAGCCTATAAATTTTAAAGATTCCCGAGTCTGAGAATTCAGGGCCCAAGGTCTTTTACTATATGTTTATCTGGTGATCTGAGGCCCACTTAACTACGTCTTGAAAGATCGATGGAGATCTCTATTTGTGGATAGATTGTTGTGGACTCACCTGGCACTCGATGGGCCATCTGGGGGCCTGCTGTGAGCAGTCATTGTCCTTGTCTTTGGGCAGGGCGAAAAGGTCACGGGGCTCCTTCAGGCGAGCAATTGGTCGCAGCGTTTTCTCATCAGTGTTGACCACCAGCTGATTGGTCTTTAGTCCCTTCGATAGGAAACTTCCCAGAAAACCAGCTGAAAGAAAACAAAGTTCAAACAATCAATTGCAAGTCGTTTATAGAGTTTTTGGGGTTCCTGACGATTTCACCTTTCCCTTTGATGCCTTTGCGCCAAAGGCTGCGATCGATTATGGAACCCGACATTTGTCTGGCGTTTGGGATTAGAGACGAAAAGTCAATTTCACTCGGTCACCATAAATCATAATCAAAAGCGATATATATACGCTCATCAAATAAGAACGAAGAAAATATTTAAATCGCAACGTTTCGAGTGCTTAGCCCGCCGCGCCACCTTCCCAATAATCGGTGGCGAACTTTTGAATATTTCGCACGATGCCAAGAAAAAGAGCGCAACGAAACGGTTTTTATTTTCTGCTTTCCCCGCTCTCGCCGCTCTCCCTCGCGGGACATAATTCAAGAATTTCACATATGTGTAGTACGTGTGCCATTGAGGCCATTGGCTGGCTTCCATAAACCCCAAAATGCGAGTACATTCCGCATTTAAACTACTTACCGGTATTTTTGTAAATTCTTCCGCCGCCGAGCGGGAGAGGCGCTGACAAATCAGCTGTTTTCGGGTTCTTTTAATTGGTGGTTGTTGTTCTTGTTTTTGTTGTTTGCGTGTGTGGGATGGAG
>JBAMCP010002260.1:0-13739 GCA_037075105.1 Lissocephala sabroskyi | reverse complement strand
TTGAGGAAGGAGAATTTTGAAAACCTTCCAGAAGAAGCCTTTCCAATGTGTTAACTCCGATTCGATCGGTCCTTATTTCCCCGCTTATAGAGTTTATATTCTAATACCGATTTCTCGGATGTGAGTTAAGCAAAAAGCTCCGTTTTGTGTTCCCCGAATTGACAAAGTTTATAAAAAACTGGATATAATTGGTTAGAAGAGTTAGTTTTGGATAGAATCAGTAATATCGTAAGTCTCGATTTACGATAAACTGTTCAAATAAAGAGAATTTTAAGAACCTCCACGAAACCTTTCTAATTTCTTGATTTCTAATTCAAATCTCTACGTTTTTTTCTCGTCCCTTTCTATATCCCTTTTCAGATCGCCAAAAACGATACCCTTCCCCAGCAGGTGTGCGTGAGCTGCGCCAAGACGGCCATTTCGGCTTGTTTGTTCAAGAAGAAATGCGAGGATGCTGACAATTTCTACCGCCAGCAGCTGCTCATACAGAAAATCGAGAGCGGCCACAGCAGCGAGAAGTCCTTGGACGATGATTTGGACAACCCACCGGTGCTGTCCCCGCTACCACCGCTGGCCGAGGACGAAGAAGCCGCCGCTGCCGACGGCAGCCAGAAGGCCAAAACCAGCGACAGCAGCAGCAGCGGCGACAGCTCCAGCGGCAGCAGCAGCAGCAGCAGCAGCTCCTCCTCCTCCGACGAGGACGAGGCCGAAGAGGACGAGGAAGACGAACCCGACGACCAGCAAAAGAAACTGAAAGAAACTGAAATCAACGGCCACGAATTGCTCAATGGGCATTTGGGGGAAGAGCAGGCAGAGGCTCCCCCAGCCCAGCTGCAGGACTATGCCGATGCCGATGCCGACGAGGAGGACAACGACGAGCCAGTGGAGCTGCCCAGCAACGGTTCCCCGGGCAAGGAGCCGTATGACTTCAACTCCATCCGCCTGATGCAGGAGTACATGCAGCACCAGATGAGCAAATATCCCAATGGCGGGGTGATTGCCGGCCCGCCAGATCCCGTGGCCGAGGAGGAGGAGGACGACGAGTCGCTGCCTTTGATACCGGAAATCGAATTGATTACTCCTTCGGATGAGTCCATGGCCATGATGGGCGGTGTGGTCAGCGAGGCCGGGGAGCTGCTCGGCCTGCCAGGGGCTGCGGCCGTGCGCGGTTTCCAGTGTCCTCATTGCCATCAGATTTTCGAAATGAAGCAGATCCTGAAGGCCCACATGCAGAGTGTCCATGGCGCCCCCGGTCCGGTCTACGAGTGCAGCAATTGCCGCAAAACTTATTTCTACAAGCGTTTCCTCGAGAAGCACATTCGTCGCGGTCGCTGCGTGAAAAAGCGCCGCAATCAGACGTGAGTTAGGCCAAAGGTCCTTTTTAGATCCTTTTTAATTTGCTGGGTTTTTTCAGTCGTCCTATGCAGTGCTCGGATTGCCATGTCCTGTTCCCCACGGGCCATCACCTTGGCTGGCACAAGCGCACCGGCTGCCCCTCCAAGGCGGCCAAAATGTGAGTGGTGGCGCCATCTACATGTGGCGGTGAAATTGACTTTTCCTTGTCTTCTTTTCCAGGCCGCTGCAGCAGCTTTTCAAGCAGAATATTGTGCAGTTCAACAATTTCCCGAAGCGCCTGCCAGGACCGCCGGCTCGCAAGCCCACAGCCGGACCGACGGACTTGCTGCCCGTGAATTTCAACAATCGCAAGTCAGTTGGAGTTTCTTTAAATTTGGAGCAGATTTTCCTAATTTTTTTGGTTTTCCTTTTGGCCAGATTGGTGGGCCTGGTTAACAACGGCAGCTCGGCCGCCTCCACCGCCACCTCCCCGCCAGCCACTGGCAACAACAACAAGCGCAAGGGCCGCACTCGCATTAAGTTGGACGCCAAGAAAATCGCCCTGGCCAAGCAGCTGATCCTCAAGGAGGCCACCACCACCGTCATAGCCAACGAGCTGAACATCTCGCGCACCTTCGCCTGGCGCCTGCGCAAGAGCCTCGTCAACGGCGTCAGCCTCCACGAGCGCGTGGTCGACAATCCCAATGCCTCCAGCGAAGATCCTCAGCCTGAGCTGACTGTCGACCAGGCCGCTGGCGGGGATGAGCCGGCCAGCGAGCAGGATTTGCGTGCTTTGCCTTTTGCCCATTTGGGGCTCATCAAATCGGAGCAGCAGGACAGCGACGAGGACGACCCTGAGCACCACCAGCGCCTGCTCCAGCAGGCCCACCACCTGGCCATGTCCGACGAGGGCGTGGCCGAGATCGGGGCCGAGGAGACCGCCGGCTATGCGGCCGACGATGATGTCTGCGAGCTGCTCCACAATGGCTACCCGCAGGTGGACGAGGGCGGCGGCTTGAGCGGCCCTGAGGGGGACCATGACCTGGCCTTTGACCTGGACAGCCACTCGAATGGCGGGGCAGCCTTGTCGCCTCCCCTAGCCATGGCCTTGGGGCCGCCTCCTCCACCACCACCACGCAGCCAGGTGGAGGCCTATCAGCGTTTGTTGGTGGAGTCCCAGCGCTTTCCTCAGCCGCCCGCCCATCACCACCTGCAGGCCGTCCATGAGCTGGGCCTGGCCAATGGCGGGCTGCCCATGCTGACTCGCTATCCACCGGCCAAGTGAGTCTCAAGGAGTCGCTGAGTGATCCCGGTTACTAATTCCTTATTTCCAGTCATGCCTTGCCGGTGAATTTGTCCTTGCGTCCGCTGCCCTCCCAGCTCACCAACAGCGAGCGCAGGTAAGCAGCCCCAAGGAATTTGAAGGCCAGACGAATTCACAAATCTTTTTCTGGTCTCCTTGCCAGCAATGGTCGTTCGATTAGTCCCTCCGCTGGCGTCCACCATCATCACCATCACCACCACCACCAGCAGCAGCAGCAACTTCATCACCAGCAACAACAGCAGCAGCAGCAGCAACAACAGCAGCAGCCGGGGAAGAAGCCGCGCAAGCCGAATGTGTTTATTGACGATGAGAAATACGCCATGGCCAAGTTGCTGGTGGCCCAGAACTCGTCGACCATGGAAATCGCTAGAGCCTTGAATGTGTCCCAGATGACGGCCTGGAAGGTGCGCGATGCCATCCTCAAGGGCGTGCCCTTGTCATATCGCAACAAGCGTGTGGATCCGCGCCAGACCACCGCCAGCCTGGAGGAGCAGCAACAATTGCACTTGCAGCAGCAACAACAGCAACAATTGAACTCCTCGCCATCGCCACCAGCCAATGCCACGCGCGCCCGCAATGCCAACGAGGGGGCCATTTACTTTTCAGGTGAGTAGAGCTAAAAATCCTGGCATTTTGAGTCTCCCTGACCTTTGTGGCTTGCAGCTGCGCATGTGCAACAGCAGCAGGAGCAGCAGCGCCACCAGGAGGAGCTGCAGCGCCAGCAGCAACTCCAGGAGCTCCAGCACCAGCAGATCGAGCTCATCAAGCAAAAGCAGCGCAAAGAGCAACTTCTCCTCCAGCAGCAGCAGCAGCAACAACAGCAAATGATCCATCCACCGGCAATCCATCAGGAGTCCTCGCCTCCCTCCTCTTCCCCAGGGAAGATTGTGCATCCCCGGCGCCGCCTGAAGGCCGCCGAGCGCGAGCTGCGCGACAAGGAGATCACCCGCGAGATCCTCGAGCTCATCAAGGAGGACAGCAACATTCAGTACTGGAAGGTCTCGGCCCGTCTGGCCGAAAAGGGCATCAACATTTCCCCATCCTCGGTCTGCCAGAAGCTCAAGTCCATGGGCATCCATCGCCGCTGGAAGCCGGGCGACAAGCCGCCTATGCTGGCCTTTGGCCAGCTCAAGGCAGCCACTGCCGCGGTGGCTGCTGCCGGGGGGCCGGGGGCCTTTGGGCTGCCCAATGGAGCGGCTGCTGCGGCAGCGGCTGCGGCTGCGGCGGCTGCTGCTGCGGCTGCCTTGGCTGCTGGCAACGATGAGAGTTTCGAGCAGCAGCAATTCGACATGGGAGGTCCTCATTTCCTTAGTGCCTTGACGCGCTAGGCTGGCGTGTCCTTTTCCCACACTCCCCCCTTCCCCGTTCGACATTCCTTCATGATAAAACCAACAAATTTACCCCTTACCCTTTACCCTTTCTGAAGGGTAACAAGAGAGAAAGTTTTAACCACCCAGAAGTGTGTGGGGAATTTTGTATTTGTAGATTTAAATCGGAAGTTTCATTCCAAAACGAATAGAGAACAGAGAGAACAGAGACAGTGAGCCAGAGAGAGAGGGAAGATAGAGCAGCAGAAATTTTTAACAATAATTAACAACAACAATCAAGTGCAATTAATATCAACTGATAGAAAAATTGTTTTTTTTTTTTTCTCAATTATACTTTCGTATAGGCAATTTTTGAGGTTATGTTGAAGGGGTAAAAAATTTATCAACCGCAACAAAAAAATCCAAGCAGCTTACAGAAAAGGCAGCCAACCCAGAGAGAAAGAGATAGCAATAGTTATTTTTTACCAACTAGTAAGCCCCATTAAAAATCCCCAGTTCAGATTTGAACACCCCATAAGAATATTTATTTCAAGAAGGAGTATTTTTCTACCCCCACCCCCATCCCCCTCATTATCCCTGATTATTGAATGGAAATTACGTATGCGCGTTTTTTCCCAATGGATTTTTCTCCATTCATATTTACATTAATATAGTTATATCAAATATACCTATATATATATCTCTATATGTATAGTAACCAATTTTTTTTTATATGCTCTACAGAATTGCGTGGAGCTGCAAGCAGTTTGCTTCTTTTTTTTTAATAACAACAAATAGAACTGATGTGCCTATGTAGCAATTAAAAATCCTTTCCATCCAAAAAAAAGAAAGAAAAGATGACAAAAAAAATACACTACTTCCCCCACGAGGCATGAGATGCTGAGAGACGCACAAAAGTCTCCCCGAGAACTATTCCGGAAAATTATTTAGCTCTTTTTTTTTGTAGTTTTAGTTTAGTAATATTCCCCGGGCTGAAAGCCTTCCAAACATTTTCCACTCCGCAGTTGCAGACAAACATTTTCAAATAGTATTTTATATATATATATGATATATATGCCTTTATATAAATGGGTATATATACCGATGTAATCCACTTAGCAAATAATCATTCCGATATTGTCATGAACACGAGTATATAACTGGCAGACTATATATACATCCGTGTATATATACACACACGATCGGTTATATACACATACATACATACGAGTATATGAAAAATGCATATATATATTTTACTAAATACTTCACCGTTTGTTTTATTACACCCCGAGGGGGATTTCTGGGTGATTCCCTAATAGGGTTTTGTGTTTTTTGCTTTGGTCTAAAATTAGACATATTTTTACTGCCATTGTAGGAATGCCACCGAAATGAACACCCCATTCAGAAAAAAATATTACTAAAACGGAAATATCTCAAAGTCCCATAGACGACTTTCGGATGCCCTAACTCGTCTTGAAGTGGGGGATGTTGGGGACTCGATAGATCGACAAAAAATAGAGAAGAATAGTAGTTGAATGTTTGTAAAATTGAATCTTGATGTCATTTGAAGGTACCTTTTAGAGAGAGCGAGAGAATTTCAGGAAATTCAAAGATCGGCAATGAATAGAATAGAGAACATAATGAGATCTTAAAACAATTTTCAGGAATCTTTTTGAGAGAGAGCGAGACGAATGAGAGGAACCTCAAAGGGCATTAATATACTCAATAGATAGAGAATTAATAGAGTAGAGAGAAAGGAACCTTTTAGATAGAGTGAGAGAATTTCGGGAACCTCAAAGAGAACTGCAGGAATTCCACAATCCAGAAGTCCGGGAACCTCAAAGAGAACTCGAAGAACTCCACAATCTTGTTTAATATTCTCTGAGATTATGGTAAGGGAATGTTGAAAAATACGGAAATACTTTAAGATCCCATAGACGACATTCGGAGGCTTCAAGGCTTATTGAAATAATAAATGTTTGAGGGCATTTAAAGATTCACTAGATCGACAAATAATACAATAGAATAGAGAGATACATATATTCTTAGGAAATCTTTTAGAAAGAGCGAGCGAATTTCGGGGAGCCTTAAAGAAAACTCCAAGAACTATTCTCTGATTTCTTTTGGTTAGGGAATGTTCATTACCAAGACGAAACAATCTATCACAAGATCCCATAGACTACTATTAGTGGATGTTTGAGGGCCTTTAAAGACTCATTAGATCGACAATGAATAGAATAGAGGGAACAAAATAAAACCCTGAAAACATATTAAGAAATCTTTGAGAGACAGCGAGAGAATTTTGGGAACTAAATGAATAACAAATATTCTTTAATATTTTGGTTAGGGAATGTTACACAACTCGAAATAACTTAAGATCCCATAGACTATTTTTAAATACGCATTTTCGAATCAATATATATTTTAGAGCATTTTTTAGACTCCATAGATCGACATTGGGCAAAGTAGAGAGAACAAAATGGGATCCAAATATAATTTGGAGGAATCTTTTAGAAAGAGCGAGAGAATTATGGGGAACCGCAATGAAAACTTCAATATTTTGGTTAGGGAATGTTCGAAAAGATGGAAATATCATAAAATCCCATAGATGACATTCAGATGCCTTAAGATTTATCGAATTAGTGGATATTTGAGAGAATTTATACCCCCAATAGATCGACAATGAATATAGAAGAGAGAGCAAAATGGTGCCCCGATTTCATCTTAAGGAATCTTTCAGCGAGACGAAAAGAGAGTGAATTGGAGTTCCCGGCAGTGACTCCCTCTCCTGGTTAGGGTATTTTAATGGTTCGGCTTTTCCCGCAGCACTTTTCGATTTGGGAGTCTGCGGCTCTACGCTGGGCATGAGTAAGAGGGATTTTCCATTTTCTGTAATTGATGATTAGCTGGTCGCATCTGCCAGTTTGGTTGTTCATTGTTATGCCGCTCGGTTTAATTGTTGCTGCTGTTGTGCAAGTACAAATCGAACATCCGGCGCGAAAGGTGGCACGAGAATCCGCCACTCCCCCCCGCCACCCACAAGCCGGCCTGGCAAGCCAGCCCAAACAATGGACGCAGCCGCTCTGCCTGAGAACCCAGTCCGGGGCCCTTATAAATCCGCGAGCCAGCGGCTGTGGGCTGTTCAGTTGCTTAGCTACAAACGTTCGGGCCGATTAATCGACCACATCGATTGGCATTTTCGCGGGAACTCGAAACGGAACTGGGATCATGAGGCGGCTGCTGGTGTGTTGGCTGCTGGTGGTCAGCCTGAGCCTGGCGAGGCCTTCGCTGCTGCAGCTCAAGAAGAAGCTCCTCTTCGGCGGTGGTGGCGGCAATGGTGGCCACGGTGGCTATGGACTTGGCGGCGGCGGTGGATTTGGCGGTGGCGGCGGCGGCGGCTACGGCGGAGGATTTGGCGGTGGCGGCGGCGGCGGCTACGGTGGAGGATTTGGCGGTGGCGGTGGCGGCGGCGGCTACAACAAAGGCCACAATTACGGCGGTGGCGGTGGCTCGCGTTATGATGTCTACGTCATCAAGCAGGTGCCTTCGTTCAGCGGCGGCGGCGGCCACTACGGCGGCGGTGGCCACAACTACGGAGGCGGCGGCGGCGGTAACTACGGCGGCGGTGGCCATAATTTTGCCCCAGGCGGTGGCCATCAAGGTTATGGCGGCCAAGGCGGATTTGGCGGCGGTGGTGGCGGCGCCGGCAGCGGTTCCTTTGCCAGCAGCAGCGCTCATGCCAACAGCTACAGTTACGGCCACGGCGGCGGTGGCGGCGGCGGCTGCAATACTTGCGGCGGTGGTGGCGGCGGCGGTGGTTATCCTGGCGCCTACGCCAAAGCCTCGGCCAGCGCATCTGCCGGCAGCTGGTGAAACCAATGAAGCCTCCAATTCCTTTTTTTTTGTAGTTTTAAGTTTTTTTTTGTGGTTCAATTGGCATGGAAATATGTTAACAAGATTCTTACCCTCAAAGGGTAAGTTACCCCAAAGGTCAAAGTGTTAAAGAGAAGTGAGATTTGTAAATAAGTAAACGAGAAAGGAATTTAGCTGGCTTTTCTGTCACATTTGCAGGTCGGGAGAGCCTAAACTTCTTGTGGTTCGATTAGCACGGAAATAATAAGCCTTAACCTTCCAAACCCTTCATTCTTCCCCTTAAAGGAAAAGTTACCCAAAGCTTAAAAAAGAAGTGAGATTTATAGGAAAGCAGAAAGAACTTCAGCTGCTTTTCTTTACAGATTTGCAGGCCTGGACAGTCAGAACCTTAAAGGCTTCAACCTTCAAGACCCTTGAATCTTTCCCTCAAAGGGTAAGGTTACCCCAAGCGTAAAAGAGAAGTGAGATTTGTAGGAAAGGAAAGGAAAAATGAATTCAGCTACCTTTCCTTCCAAATTTGCAGGCCTGGTCAGCCAGAACCTTTAAAAAGCTTTAACCCTCAAGAGTCTTGATTTTTACCCACAAAGGGTGAATTACCCTGAGGGTAAAATCGTATAGAAGAAGTCAATAATAAGGAAACTACATCAGCTGCTTTTTCGTTCATATTTGTCGGCCTGGAGACCCAGAACCTTAAATCGCCCCCCGTTCTCTCCAGGAAGTTGGCAGTTTTTCTGATTAGGCGCCCAGAATCGCAACAGCAGGGAAGACCCAACGCAAAGCAGTCCGAGTTTTGCTGGGGATGAACTCGTGTCGACTTTAAACACGAGAAAATAGAGCTCTCTATCTTTGCAAGGGATTCTTTGGAGCTTTAAGAATCCACAGATCCGAGACGATCTTGAATGGTTTGCTGTATTCTCAAGGAAGTTATAAATTACCCAATTGATTTTGCTGCCTTTCTATAAGAATCTCTTTAGAGTTCTCTCGGCTTGAACTCACGCGTGACTGGGGATTCGCTTGGTGTCATCTCTAATCCGTGGGATTCAAATGGAATCAAAGCAAAAACGCATTTCGAGCAAATTCAGCAAAAAATTTTTGAGAGATCTGCCAGATCGACGAGCGGCTGACGGGTTACAAATCAAATTTCGATGGGTGGATGATTCTGGTTGCCTGGTGCTTAACCTCCTTTCAAATCCAGAGAATAACGGGATTGTTAACCCCAGGAAACAAACGCACAACAGAAAATAGGATTCTGGGTAAGATTACGAGGTTCCTTGAGTTCCTCGAAGAAGAAACTTTCTTGAAAGCGTTGTCAAGTCTGGGATTCTTTGTAGATGAAGAGAAAGAGGGGAAATAATGGGATTTCGATCCCGAAGCTTACAAAATTCAGCGGAAGCGAGAAATCCCAGGGTAACAGAAATCCCCGAGCAGTAGAAATTCATCAAGCAACTTATCAGCTGCGTTTGCATTTTTTCAGGATGGCATTTTGTTTACACTTGGCAGACTCAAAAGCAAATAAACAAATTCCGGGGGGTGGGGGGTAATCAAGATCAAAGTGTTATTCTCGTTTGTTGGAATTACGTTTTTTAGATTTGCTGCCAGCCTGGTGAAATATTACAATCCCAGCGGATGTCCAGGGTCATTGAAAGCAGCAAATCAGCAGATCTTTCGGGAGGCAAATCGTCTGTCTTCTGATTTCTGTTCGCTTGGTAGTAGAAATATTGAAATCAGGGACTCTCAAAGAATTTTCGAATCAGAAAAGCTTAAAAAATAATCCACACAATCTTCCGTTCGCTGTGGTTGCAAATTCATCGTTAAATCGAAAACCTGCAAAGGCAAAATGCCAGCGGACACGCTTACAAAATCCCCCCAGGCAATGGGGCTACCGGCGGCTCGATTGGGGGATCCAAAATTATTGGATATGCATATTCAAAATTCGCCATGCAAACATGTTTCTCTCTCACTCCGCCGACGTGCCCAAAAAAAAGAGGAAGAAAACCGAAAATATTTCGAAACCAGTTTTAAATTCGATGCTGCATAATAAAAATATTAATAAAAAAACAAAAACAACATCCGTCGATGTAAACTTGATTCAAAAATGTTCAAAAAGTTACGACAAAAACAAGCAAAGCCCAAAATGAGAGTTTTTTGGGATTTGGAGGTGATTAAAATTTTGGATCAGTGGGAGGGACAAAGATGAGTTGAGAATCTCCCAGAAAATGGAAAGAGAAGAAAAAGAAAACGATCAGAACTCAGGATTCTTGGAGAACCTCTTTAAAGTTTTGGGGATTTGAAGGTGGCAAAAATCTCGGATCAATGAAGGAAGAAAGATGAGAAAAAGCAGAGTAGTGTCAAAAATTCCTAAAATGGGAAGGGAAGAGAAAGAAAACGATCAGTCCAGTCCAACGGACCTCAGAATTCTTCAAAAGTCTCTCTTTAAAGTTTTGGGGATTTGAAAGTGGCAAAAATCTCAGATCAATGAAGAGACAAGGATAAGATGAGAATATCCAAGACTCTTAAGTGCCACAAAGAAAGAGAAAACGATCAGCTGAGTTGAGGGAACCTTTTTCTTCTTTGAGAACCTCTTTAAAGTTGTTTTTGTCTCTGATTCCATTTCGAAATGCCAATTTGGTTATAAATCTATAAAATTAATTACCCTATTAAAGCGCATAAGTTAGGCAGTTGATATTTTTTGTTGCCGCTCCCCGAAATCGGCAAAACCAGAGACCATAAAAGGCAACAAATGGAATTCATCGTCGGAATCCAAAAGCGAAGCGCCGGCAAATGCGCTGGGGAGTTCAAATGCTCAGCTAATTAAATCGATGAACTGCAATTTATGTTTTTGTTGTTTACCACCAAACGGAGTTTCCTTGACTTCCGTTTAGGTCTTCTCTTATAAGAGAAGAGACGGAACTTTATGGAAATATTTTTCAAGGGATTAAAGAGCTCTCTTTAAAGATCTTAGGATCCAAAAGAAGCTACCCAAGAGATTAAAGAGCTTTCTTTAAAGATTTTACGATCCATAAAAAAGCTACCCAAGATTAAAAGGCTCTCTTTAAAGATCCCAGGGTCTGTAAAAAGCTTCCGAAGAGATTTAAGAACTCTTGTTAAAGATCTCAAGATCCGAAAAAAGCTACCAAGGAGATTAAAGAGCTCTCTTTAAAAATTCTACGATCCGAAACAAGCTACCCAAGAAATTAAAGAGCTCTCGTTTAAGATCCTAGGATTCGAAAAAAAAATACCCAAGAGATTAAAGAGCTCTCGTTAAAGATCCCAGGGTCTGTAAAAAGCTACCCAAGAGAATGAAGAACTTTACTTAAAGATTCCAAGATCCAGAACAAGTTACCCAAGAGACTAAAGAACTCTTCTTAAAGAACCCAAGATCCGTTGTAAGTTACCCCACTCACCGCATTCTGTAGAAACTTGAAAAGGCCTCCTAAGTCTCCTCTGCCTCCTTAGCAGACTGGGAGATATCAAACCAACGGATTAAAGACATGGGATCAGGTGTTTCTATAGATCACGCAGAGAAATAAAGCCTTTTTGGATCGCCCTCGTTATCAGATCAACGGATTAAAGACATGGGATCATCAGGTATTTCAGGGGACCAGAATTATCAGTTGGCCCTCGGATTCCTTAACTTTGTGTGTGCTTTCTGAGCGGTGATCTCGCATTCTTTGCATGCGTGATGATCACGATGTTTTAATTTAATGGCATATTGTCCAGTCCGGTAAATTAGCAGGGGGTGGGGGGTGAAGGTGGGGCGTGTGTCATTGCACGATTATGAAATTCTTGAGGTTGGTTCTGGGGGTTTTGGATTTTGGGGCAAGCGTTTCACCCATTTAACAAGCAAGACGACAAGCAGCATCCTCAGGTTGAAGAGCGGCTGACGGAGCCGTCTGGGGGCTGGTGGAAAAACCCGTTTTCCACTCGGATCAAAACCAATCGCAGATCGAGTCTTCTCACGTTTCCCAATGCAACCGGCCGAGCGACCGAAAAGAAAGAAAACCACCGACTCGAAGGTAGAAAAAACAGGCATCATTGAAAGTTTCTTAGCTGGTTTTTCTCTCCCTCTCTTTGGATTTCCATCAGAGATTTTCCTTAAATTGGTAACAGGTTTTCGGTCAGCAGCCGCAGCAAACAACAAGCGATTGAAAGTTTTGTGTTTTTTGCGGTCAGAAAAATGCGGATGACAATTTTTATGGTGCCTTAGCCCCCCCACCCCCTGCAGCCGTTCCGCTCCCGGTGGTCACCACAGAAATGCAATTGCTGCCGAGTCATCGGTTCTGTTGGCCCACATTACTCGGGTCCGTTGAGAGCGGGAAGTGCCCGGGAGACCAAATTGGAAAGGCATTTCAGCCAACCTGTGCCGCAGCCTGGCCAGCTCTCGAGAAATTGGGCCAAATCAGCTGAGAAGTGTTTGTTTCCAGAACGAGAGGAACGTCAGTTCCGTCCGTCTGTTGTCCAGCCACATTCAAAACGGCATTGAAATTAGGAACCCACGAACCGCGCGTCAACCGCAGTAATCGTGATTATTTGATTAGAACGAAGAGCCGACCGGAAAATGCGGTCAACCCCGCAGAGGGGAAGGGGATGGGATTCTGGGGGTTCCAAAGTCCGGCAGATTTATAGACAAGGCAGGGCAGAGATCAGGGGAGTTCCTGGCGGGCCTCCCCAAAATATGAAACTCAATTGCAATAAAGAAAGGGCAAGGGTAAATTTTGTAGGTATATAAGAAATTATTGGTCTAATGGGTTCCTAACTTTGGAGAGATTCTTTTGGAACGGTGGCAGACCAAAAGACCCACAAACAGTTTAAAAAAAATAATAAAGCATGGAAGCTTGTGAGAATTGCAAGGGGTAAAATGAAGCAATTGACAAGGGTAAAGGTAAATCTTGAAATTTCTTAACTAATTCAAAGGGTTAAGGATTTAATTTTAATTCTGCTCCAATCTTCACTCTCCTTCGATCTTAAAGAACTCCGAATTCGGAGCTCTCTAAACTCAGTGAATACCAAACTATTAGGATCCCAGATTTGATCCTTCTTTTTGGGTTCCTAAATCAACTTATCGGGCTGCGAGAAATTTATGGGAAGGTGGAATTTCTATTCTAAATATTTAAGATTAAAGATTTGATAAAATAACTATTTTTTAAACCAACATTTCAGGCTACTTTTATAGAGTTTTCTTTTCCAGTTCCAAGTTTTAAAAAACCCTCAAATAAAGCCCAACAATTCCTTTAAAAGGAAACCAAAGTCTAGAGTGTTTTTCTCCTTTTTCCGCGTTTTTGAGTTCAATTCCCAGGGGACTTGTTAGCCAGGCTCGTTTGGAAGCTCAAGCCAAAACCAATTGAGCGGCTCAATTACAATCGATTATAAAAAAAACAGAAAACATTCGCAAGGAATGCAAATCCCCGAGTGAAACAGGTTGGGGGACAGACGGAGGGAGCAGGAGTCAAATTTGTAAAACCAGTTGAGCGTTAAATTTGAGAGAACCCAGGCAGCCAAAAGGAGCAGACGAGATCGCTGGCTTTTTGACATTTTGTCGCCTTCGGCCAAAATAGCGGACAAGTAGTCGCTCAAAAGGCCAACAGACAAACTGCACCAGGCCGGACGGACAGAAGCCAACCAAGCAAGACCAGCCTGGCGGGCGGACGGCCGCCAGTCAACGCACACGCAGCCCCCTCCCCCCGCCGCCGCCAAGGAACGAGTTGGGCAGCCGAAAGCCGAACCGCCGACGACGACGTGGGGCTGTCGTCTCGAAGACGCTGACGACGGCTTGAAGCTTAACGCGTTCCGTCTTCGGCTCGCACTCGCCTGACCAAGTCGCCTTTTTGATTCACGGCCAATCGACGGAATTTCTCAGCCCAGCGGCCAGCGCCCAACTGAGCTTGAAATTGGTAAAC
>JBAMCP010002259.1:0-13746 GCA_037075105.1 Lissocephala sabroskyi | reverse complement strand
AAAGAGTTTTATATTTTGTTGAATTTTTAAAGGCAATTTTGGGAAAGTTAGAAAGGGGTTAAGGTTATTTTTCTTGGAGCCTATGAATTGTTTGAGGTTGGCCTCAAATTAAAAAAAGAAAATCTCTCAATTTACTGGACGGATTTATTGAATTTTAAAGAGCTATTTCCTGAGAGTTATCTGGGTTTTTTTTTCTTAATGAAGAATTTGTATAATTTTGTGAATTTTGGAAAAGTTTGAAAGGGATTAAGGATTGTTTTCTTGAAGACTATGAATTGTTTGAGGTTGGCCCCAAATTAGAAAAGAAAAGTCTCTTAATTCGTTGGAGAAATTTACAAATTTCTAAAGTGTTATTATCTTAGAATTAGATGGTATTTTTCCTAAGGAAAGAGTTTTATATTTTGTTGAATTTTAAAGGCAATCCTGGAAAGTGGAAAGGGGTTAAGGTTAGTTTCTTTAAAATCTATGAAATGTATTTGAGATGGATCAGAAGTTCACTAAATATATTCTTCAGGAATCAAGATAAGATCTGGAAAGAAGTAAAAGTAAGCGAGCTGCAAATTTAAGCGCTTTTCCCATTTTAATCTTCCATAAAGACTGTTCAGATTATCGATTCCTTATGGCGATAAGAACCCCCAGTTGTGTTCTTAGGGTTAATCACCCGAATTTGTAGAACAAAGAGGGAACGCATAAGCGAATGATGGATGTTTTGAATGACTTTACCTACCCCACCCCCCGCCTCCATCGGACCACACAGACTTTCATTGTTTGCGTCGCTTTGTTGACATTTCGGCCTGCAATTCTTCGTCATCTTTATGTTTTCGAAGGTATTTATAGGAATTTCTGCCCACACCTTGGCCGTCTCTTCCTCTCATTCTCCCGTTCTCTATCTTTTGCTTTCTCTGGGGTTTGCCGTTCTTATCGCTGTGCGTTTTCGGTTGTTGTTTGTTGATCTCTCGTGCGGTCGCCGAAGTGCAGCGAGCGAACTTTTGATTTTTATTAAAATTTTATTATGTCAACATTTGCATCTTGCGGACGGCGGTTGCTGGTTTCGAAATTCGCTTGGGTTTTCCATTAAAAGTTTTAATTTTCAATTTGTTAGACGCGCGCGCGGAGGGTGTTTTTTATTTTTAGTCTCTCAATTAAAAATATCCAAGATCAAGATTTGTTTTTCCCAACGACATTGAAAAATAAATAAACACAAAAAAAATGCGCATACGCAGCGTTTGCCTGGCGAGGCCTCGCGCGCTGTTGGCGTTGTAAGTGAAGAAAAGTGAATTTAAGTTTTTCTAACCTGATGATTTTCCGGACGTCCTCCTTTTCACACGCTGGACAGCATGAGCAACTCGGGCGGCTACCCGACGGCCACTGGGGCCACCACACCCCCGCCGCCCAGCACCACCCCCCCACCGCACACGGCAGCGACCCCAGGCAGCCGCAGGCTGGTGCACTCAACCGGCGGCTGTGGCAGCGGCAGCGGCAGCGGCGGCGGCAGTCGCGGAGCCTCCATGGGCAATGTGGTTGGCTGGCTGAAACAGGTTGAGCACACAACGAGATTTTAGATGTCCTAGAAACCGCACGCTTGATGTTATCCCCCCACCCCCCACACACACACACACGAATACACCTCGATGAAAATGCACACCAGCTTTTGTAAATTGCACGGGCGTCCTCCCCCTCGAAGTAGCTAGCGAACCCCAAACCCTTTTTTCCTGGCTCCCCTGGCTGTTGTTGTTGGTGTGTTTGTGTTGTTGTTGTTGTATTGAGGTTTGTTTTTTGCAGGCTTCGATTGAGGTGCGCGACGCCGGCACCCGCACTTTGTCGATGCTGCAGAACACGAATCCGAATTTCCGTTCGCTCGACTTGGCCCTGACCACGCCCACCTTGGCAGTGGGCGGCGATTTGAACGGCTCCACGGGCAGTGCCACCACCGAGAACACCCCGCTGCCCACGGACCACGACAACGACGAGTTCTCCTACGACACCAAGTCCCTGACCCCGCAGGACGCCCGCGAGCTGCTGGCTCGTCCGCGCACCGCCGCCTGTTACACGTCCATCAGCCAGCCGCAGAGTCCGCGGCATCGGGCCAGGGGCACGCCGAACGGGCTGAACGGCAGGTCCACTTCGATATCCTCGCAGCTGGAGAAGACCAAGAAGATCCTGAAGATGACCGAGGGCGAGGACAAGCCGCTGACGATTCTGCACTTCAACGATGTTTACAACATCGAGTCCATGGCCGAGACCGAGCCGGTGGGCGGGGCGGCCCGTTTTGCCACGGCCATCAGGCAGTACGGGCATTTGAATCCTTTGGTCCTGTTCAGCGGGGATGCCTTCTCGCCCAGCATGCGTGAGTCAGCCCCCCGGACCACTGACCAAGTTCAAAGTTTAAATTTTTCGCTCCTTTCAGTCAGCACCTTCACCCAAGGCGAGCAGATGATTCCAGTGCTCAACTATGTGGGCACCCATTGCGCGGTCTTTGGCAACCATGACTTCGGTAGGGTTGTCAGGTCTCATGGGGATTTCGTATTCTAATGTAGACTCTTTCCCGGCAGATCACGGCCTGGATGTGCTGGTGGAGCTGATCAAGAAGACCGAGTTCCCCTGGCTGATGTCCAATGTTGTCGACAACGAAACCGGCCGCCCTTTGGGCGGCGGCAAGATCTCCCATTTTATACTGCACAATCAGATTTCCATCGGTCTGATCGGCCTAGTCGAGCGGGAATGGCTCGAGACCCTGCCCACCATCGATCCCAACGAGGTCACCTACATTGACTACGTGGAGGCCGGCAATCGGCTGGCCAGCGAGCTGCGCAACGAGGGCTGCGATTTGATCATTGCCCTCACCCACATGCGGACCCCCAACGACATCAACCTGGCGGCCAAATGCACAGGCATCGACATTATCCTGGGCGGCCATGATCACCTGCGCGAGGTCACCGAGATCAACGGCAAGATGATTGTGAAGTCCGGCACGGATTTCCAGCAGTTCTCGGTGATCACCATCGAGCGTGCGGCTGGCGGGGAGTTCACCACGGATGTCCAGTGTGTGGACGTGACGGCCAAAATACCCGAGGATCCCTACCTCAAAGGGGAGCTGGCCAAATATGCCAGTGAGTAGATTCCAGCTCCTGTCTGTCCAGCCTTTTTCATGGCATCCCTTTCAGAATTCATCGAGAGCAAATTGTCGGATGTGATGGGCGTTTTCAGCGTGGAGCTGGACGGCCGCTTCTCCAAGGTGCGCACCCAGGAGACCAACCTGGGCAACTGGGTGTGCGATGTGGTCCTGGCAGCCGTCGGAGCTGACGTGGTCATTTTAAATGGCGGCACATTCCGTTCGGATCGCGTGCATCCCGTGGGCGCCTTCACTATGGGCGATCTGGTCAATGTCATTCCCATGAGGGACCCTCTGATTCTGCTCGAGGTCACCGGCCAGGTGCTCTGGGAGGCCCTGGAGAACGGCGTCTCCGCCTACCCCAAGCTGGAGGGACGCTTCCCCCAAGTGGCCGGCATCAGCTTCGCCTTCGACCCCCAAAAGCCGCCCGGCAGCCGCATCGACCCCCAGCTCATCCAGGTGGGCGACGAGTACCTCAATCTCGCCCAGACCTACAAGCTCTGCGTCAAGAGCTACATTTTCATGGGCTGCGATGGCTACACGATGTTCCGCAATGTCAACGTCCTGGTGAGCGGATCCGCTTGAGTTTTAGGCATTTGCTAAATTGTTTTCTTTGCCAGATGGACGACGATGCCTGCCCGGAACTGGGCATCACCTTGCAGAACCACTTCAAGGCCATCAATGCGCGGAAGTGCGGGCAGAACTCGAAGCACCGCCAGTCGCTGGTCACTCTCTCCCGGCGGCACAGCCTGGTCCAGGGCCTGGACAATTTAGATTTGGACGGACCCTCGCCCATTCGGAAGCTGTCCATTGGTCATCACAACAAATCCCTGGACCTCAGCCATGGCAACTCCCAGAAGGTAAGAAAGGCTTCGGCTTGGTCCTGACTAAAGGAATTTCCTTGGCAGATGCTGAGACGCGCCTCCCTGGACGATCTGGAGCAGTCGAGCTGCGAACTGGCCCCCCAATTGGAGCACCGCATTGTCATGATCCAAAACGAAGAGGTAGGTGGGAGTCACAGCGAATTTGGTGGGTTTACTTATGGAGTTTTCGATGCTTCAGCACTACCGCCAGCTGTTGTACAAGAAGGAGACGCACATCATGAACTCCACGATCACCGAGGCGGAAGACGAGTAATTTCCTCCTAGCACTTCCCTTTTTTGCATGACACTCCACTTTATAAGATTTTCAATTGAATTTTAAGTTTCTTAATTTTATCATTTCGTGTGTTTTCTTCATTTTTTTCGTTTTTGTTTGGCACCTCAGCCCCCTGCCGGGCAGTAAAACCCGCGCCGCCACCGACGAAAGACATATTTGAAGGGAAGGCCTTCCGCCGGCCTTGCCGCCTCCTTTACCGTTGAGTTTCTAGAGTTTTAAGTGAACAACCGACCTCGATGCCTCCGCTAGTACCTAAAGCTAATTAATTAGTTTAATTTAGACCCTAAATACACCCACAAACACACGCACACTCAGGCCGGGGCCGCGCAGCGAGCTGGGCGACCTGAGCGATCGCTTCAGGCAAAGTTCCTTGATCAATTGAAGAGACACCAAAACAATAAGTTAAAGAATAGTAAATTACTGGGTTTTTCATGGATCGTGACATCATTGAGCTTGTTTAGCTGATTTCTGGCTTTGTTCTTTCCTCGTCTAACTCAGTGATCGCCCAGTCGCTCGATCACTGAGTCTCCTCCCATCGATCGCTCAGTCACTCGATCGCTGAGTCCCTTGGCGATCATCGCTTAAACGTTCCACGTTCGCTGAGTCAGCTGATCGGTAATTGATCTTCCCGAGTCTCTGATCACTGATTTCCAAGATCGCTGAGTCGCTTTTTCAAAAGATTTGCTTACACTCTCGATCGTTGTAACGTTCATGAATCAGCCGCAAGGTTCACTGATTAGTTTGATTCTCTTGATCGGTGATTTGCTCGATGCGATCGGTCCGCATTCAGTGATCGTTTGGCGGCTAAGCTTCTCGAGCGCTTGGCTCTCTTTGAGTCGATCGGTTGCTCTTTCCAGCGATCGCTCTCAGTTCCTTGAGCGCTCAATTACTCATTCAATCGATCACTGCTTCCTGAGTTCTCGGCCACTCGATTGCTGATTATTCGCTCACTCAAATGCTTTGTGGCCCATTATACGATCCTGGGATCTATCGGTGATTAAATGTCCAGTGATTTTCTCTTAAGAACTTAGTTATCTGTTTGGATGACTCATTTGTCCTTTAGTCACTCGATTGCTTGATTCCCTGACGTTGAAATCGACTGCTCGGCCACTCGATCGCTCGTTGCGCGGCCCCAGAGACCTTCACATAGTTAATTTCGCATAATGCCGATTTCCTTTTGTGAACTGTGATTAAGGAAACCCTCCTCGCCAGCCCGATTTCGCCCCACCCCAGTTTATTGTATATTGTTAAGTTTTTTCGTTGAACGCAAAAAACCGAAAGAGCTTTACGATTACCTGCACCGATATTGTTACTATAGAGAAAACGAAGAGAGAGGAGAAATGCGAGTAAAAAAAGAAAAGCAAGGATATGGAAAGCAATATTTTATGAGAATTGGAGGACGATGAGGCAAAGAAAATATTTTGTATTCCGATTTCTAAATTTGAATACACTTGTATTTTTATGGGACTTTTGGAACGCGCGCCGCAACTGTACTTGGGCAGTGAAGAGAGAAAAGAGCGGCACCGATAACGATAACCATTACCTGAATTTAGCGCATAATGCATAATCGAATTATCGATGACAGTTAGGATTGTTAGCGAACCCAACTCGATGTCCATTGGCTTGAAATCGATAAACCAAACGCAAAGTTAACTAAACCGATTACTATTTATCGTGTATCGTAAATGTCCAGTTATTTAGCCAGTAAGCGAACAAAAAACGAGCACAACCGAAATTCAATCGATTTTTTAGCACTCACTTTCCACTCTTCTTTGTACATAAAAATCAAATCCGGAATTACGATAATCCCGATTTGTCTATCCTTCGCTTAACCCCCTTCTCTCCTTCTTTCTCTTGAAATATATAATATGTAAACTTTATTAATACGTAAATGGGTAAAAATAAATCGAAAACTGCTTGGATTTGGACACTTGAATTCCTCTCCTCTTTTGGTGGTTGGGAAGCCCTTGGTTAGTTGGTGGGGTTAAGAAACAAACAATTTGTAAGGTACTCTAGGGTTAATTGTTAAATGCTGGTTCCTTTTCGGTTTAGTAAAACTGCAATACTAAAGTTTTGATGGCACTGGCAATGTGGTAGGCACAGTCGCGCACTTCGCGGGTGTTTTTCTGTATGGCCGCCTTGTCGTCCGCCTCCAAGGACTTTTGCAGATTCTCGCACTCGTGCTGGACGAGGATATTGTGGCGCGTCAGCTGCTTCAAAGTCTCCCGCGTCGTCTCGCTCGCATTCGGTGGCTGCAACACAAAAAAACAATCAGCCCACCGACCACAAGTCGTTTCGTAAACTTCTCACCAAATTGGCGTACAGCGCTATCAAATCGGTGACTGCGCTGCGTATGCGCTCGCCATGCGGGGCTATCGAGGGCGGCTGATCATCGCCCATCGGCTGCATGGCCAGAATAAGATCCTTCAGGCAGCGTGTGACCAAATCCGAGCGCAGCTTCACCTCCTCGCCGAAGGGCTTGCCGTCGCCGGCCATTTGGTACATGCTGGTGGTGTTGCGGACATCGGCCACGCCCTTGGCGAAGGGCGGGGCCAGCCGACGCTCGTACATGCTGGCCGGCCGCTTGATGGTCGACTGGTTGGAGGAGGACGAGCTGTCAGCCGCCAAGGAGCCGCTGCCGCCCTCTGGCAGCGACAGCGGCTCATGGCCGCCGCCGTCAGGGCTGTTCAGGTCAATGCGGCTGCGGGGCAACAAAATCAACGAAAGGAACACAAAATAAAATCAAACTCAGGCTCACAGTGGCTCGTCGTAGACGCTGTTGTTGGAGGCGCTGGAGAACTTCGACTTGAGCTGGGAGTTCTCGCTGGACAGCTTCTGGACCACGTTCTTCAGCTGGTTGATCTCCGATTTGTACTCGCTGAGCTGCTTGCGCAGCGTTTCCATTTCGGCCAGCGAGCCGGCGTTTCTCGGCGGCGTGTGCACGACGGCCTGAACCAAAGGAAAACAAAAGCAAAATTAAATGAAAAACTTAAACAAACTTAAAGCAAATGGATGGACATGAGGGACACGGAAGCAAACTACCCAAAACTCTTTGGCATTCGGCTTTTATTGACTAGACAAGCTTACAGGCTGAGCGGGGCAGTGAAGCGAAATGAGCGGCGAGCTTAGCCGAAGCTGTTGTTCAGCTTGAGTATCTTTTGGCGCATTAAGTTTACCTGCTGCGCTATGGGCGGCACGGGGGCGTAGTCGTCGTCGCTGGCCACCGGATCGTAGATGGGCTCGTCGTCGGACAAGTTGGGGTCGTGCTCGTGGGGCTTCTGCTCGAACGAGGCGAACAGGGCCGAGTTGTTGTTCGAGTGGTGCAAGGGCAGGGCCGGCGGGGGCAGGGGCCCATCCAGGGGGCGTAAATTGGCCATGTTCTGGCGGCGCAGCGCATCAATTAGCACATCGGTGAGCAGGCCGGCGAACTCGGCGCGGGTGAAGCGGGCGAGCTTCTGGCGACCCTGGAAACACCACAATTAATGTAATTTCCCATTCCCGGCCTCTGGGCTACGAACCTGGTTGCGTGTGGCACTCAGAAAGGGATTGGCCGGCAGAAACGGCACAGTGGCATGATCGGCATTCAAAGTGCTGGTGGCCCAGACTGCAAAAATTAAACCACAATTAGCCAAGGTCGTGGTGGCTTTGGGGTTGGCTACTTACTGGCCTCGCACTCGCGGCGGTCGCACTCGTCGTACAAGTCCATGACCAGCTCCTCGAACATTTTATTGGGCACCAGCTGCAGTTTCCCGCGGGCGATCTTCAGCTGCTCGCTGATCTCGGCGCTGTTCTGCTCGGGAATCACCACATGGCGGCCGCTCTGCTTGGCACCAAAAAATAAATTAGAAAAGATCAGAGGCGGGGATTCCTCGAGCTCACCGCATGGTCGGGTTTCTTGCCGCCCAGGAACACGATGAGGCGGTCGGTCACATCGTACATGGCATCGAGCAGGCGCTCGGCTATGGTGTTGTGGTTGTTGGCCTTGGCCAGCTCCAGGGGAGTCAACCCGTTGCCGTCCAGGGCATTCACATCGGCGCCGTTGATCAGCAGCATTTCGATTTGGGAGGCCTGGCCGAACTTGGCGGCCATGTGCAAGGGCGTGGAGCATTTCTCTTCGTGGTAGAAGTTGGGGTCGGCCCCCTGGACCAGGAAGCGCAGCGAGGTCTCCAGGTTGCTGGTCCTCACGCTGGCATGGAGCTGCTTGCTCAGTTCCTGCTCCAAATTGCCGCCGCCAGCGCTGGAGTCGTCGTCGTCCTGCAGGCTCGGCTTCAGCACAAAGGCCAAGTTCACATGCTTGGCCTTAATGAAGTCCGATTTGGTGGGATGCAAGGCATCCTTGGGCGTGGGCTTCCGCCAGCGGGTCACGTTCTTGCCCCCGGCCACATTCGTGTTGCCGTCCAGCAGGTGATGCTCCCACACGCTGTTGGCCCCGTGGGCGTTGAGGGAGTTCACGAAATTTAAGACAGATGGCTCCCAGTTGCCCTGGCGCAGCGACTTGACAATCGAAATATGACGGCCGAGGCTGCGATGCACGGAGCAGCAGTCGGCGCACAGCAGAATTCCTCGATTAATCGATGCCCACGAGGGATCTATTTTAAAACCGGGAGTTAGTGTCGTTAGGAGTAGCATAAAAAAAAGAAGCCAACTCACCCGAGGCTCCGCAGTCGCCGCAGACTTCGGTGGGCCGCTTGCTGCGCGACATTCTCGATGCTGTGGACTTGCGTTGGGCGCTGGCGGCGCTGCTGTTGGTTGTGTCTGGAGGCGGGGCTATAAATAATTTCCTATGCGCCTCGATTATGCTGCTCGCAAAACACATTAATTCATGTTTTTCCCGTAACGATGCCACCAACAAAATAAACGCAACTGAAAAACCGAAACGTCTGTGTCGCCTTCCTCACTCTTTAATTAGTCGTCCGCGTATTTAAATTAAAAGCAATTAGCCTCAACTAAGAGAAAAACCAAAAGTGACGCAGAGGTAGACACAAAAATGAAGCACAGCTGATTTCGCTCTTCTTCTTTTGTTGATGCCATTCCACCTGCTTTGTTTTTATAGACCAGGGTAGCCACCCCACTCGTTTTACTTTTATAATGTAAATTCTATAATTCAGTTCTTGAGGAATTCCTAAAAAGATTATTTAAGAAATCTCCCCCAGTTGAATTTATATTTTTATAGCTATTTAATTGCCTTAAAACTCTGTGGAACAGGAAGATTTTCCCAGGTTGGCAGGCCGCTGCAAGCAATGTGTGAAATGCGGGAAACACGTTCACCGAAGAGAAGTGGAAGTTTCCTGTGTGGTGAACGTAAACAAAGCCGGCAGATTGTATTTGAGCAATGAAAGTGGAGAACTTGTACACCTCAGTGGGCTGCAACCGCACCACCGAGTGCGCCGACTGGGGGCCCAACGGCCTCATAGCCTTCGGCGCCTGCAATGCGGTGGCCATTCTCGATCCAAAGGTAAAAACCCACCAAATTTTCCTGCCCACCCACTGACTCTGTTTTTCTTTAGTTCAATGGAAACTCGGCCAAGATTCTGTACATTTTTGTGCAGCACACAAAGCGGGTCAACACCGTCCAATGGCTGGACAGCGACCACTTCCTTTCCGGCAGCGACGACAGCAATGCGGTGCTCTGGAAACTGCAGCCGCCCACCGCCACGCATGTCCTCCTGAAAGGCCATACGAGCGGCGTGAATGCCGTGGCCGGTGTGCCCCAGCAGAAAGGAGCCTGGCTGCTGGCCACCGCTGCCGCGGACAACACCATCAAGCTGTGGCGGCTGCTGGACGGCCTGGCCAGCTGCCAGCAGAGCATTGAGCTGGGCAGCGGCTTCTGCTTCTCGCTGCGCCTCACGCAGCTGCCGAAGAGCGAGCACGTCCTGTTGGCCTTCAGCAGCGACGACGAGACCATCTCGTTGTGGTCCCAGCAGCCTGAGGCTGGCGGCGGCGATGCCTCCATTGGGCTCTTCACACAGGCCCACAAACTCACAGGCCACGAGGATTGGGTGCGCGGTCTGGACTTCGTGCGCGATGGCGAGGATTTGCTGCTGGCCAGCGGCTCGCAGGACAACTTCATACGCCTGTGGCGCATAGCAGCGCGCAGCGAGGAGCAAATGCGCGAGAACCGAGTGGACCTGCTCGAGATGTCCCAGCCCGACAGCGGGGAGATTCGCGTGGAGGACAAGATCCTGCAGCTGGGCGAAGGCGCCTGGTTTGCCGTCAGCCTGGAGTCAGTGCTCTACGGCCACGAGGGTTGGGTCTACGGCGTCCACTGGCACAAGAACGATCAAGGTGAGTTTTCCTCTGCCTTTTCCTGATCCCCAAATAATGGAAATTGTTGTCCCCCCAGAGCTTCGCCTGCTGTCCTCCTCGATAGACAAGACACTGATCGTGTGGGCGCCCAGCGAGGAGGGCGTCTGGGTGGAGCGGGCCCGCATGGGCGACGTGGGCGGCAAGTCGATGGGCTTCTTCGGCGGCAGATTCTCCGCCAACGGCCTCTCCGCCATGGCCCACAGCTACCAGGGCGGCTTCCACATTTGGCATCGCGCTCTTGACTCGGAGATTTGGCAGTCCAGCGTCATTGCCGGCGGCCACTACGGCGAAGTCCGCGACCTGGCCTGGGAGCACCAAGGCGCCTACCTGATGAGCGTCTCCGCCGATCAGACCACCCGCCTGCATGCCCCCTGGCTGCAGGAAGGCCAGCCCGCCACCTGGCACGAGCTGGCCCGGCCCCAGGTCCATGGCTACGATATGCAGGCCTTGGCCTTGCTCTCCCGCTACAGATTCGCCAGCGGGGCCGAGGAGAAGATCGTGAGGGTCTTCCAGACCCCCGCCAACTTCATAGAGAACTTCAGGCGCCTCTCAGGCATCACAGACGATTCCGCCGGCGATGCTGTGCTGGGCTGTGAGTGGATTTAAATTTTTTGAAGGATGTTTAATGAAATTTCTGCTGATCTTCCAGCTCTGCCGAAAGGAGCCTCGGTGCCTTCGTTGGGACTCACAAACACCGCAGTCTACAGCGAGGCAGAGGCCCAGCCGAACCCGGAGACCAGCTTCGTGGCCGTGGCCATGGACACGCCGCCCAAGGAGGAGACCCTCATGCAGAACACCCTGTGGCCGGAGCTGCAGAAGCTTTACGGCCACGGCTATGAGGTCTACGCCCTGGCGGCTACTCAAGACGGCCGCCTGCTGGCCTCCACCTGCCGGGCAACCAATGCCGAGCATGCCCAGATCATCCTGTGGAACACGGAGAACTGGAATCAACTGCAGAAGCTGACGGGCCACCAGCTGACGGTGACGCAGCTGCGCTTCTCCCCCGACGGCCGTTTGCTGCTGTCGGTGTCGCGGGACCGCCGCTGGTCGCTCTACCAGCGCCAGCAGGTGGAGGATCTGGCCAGCTACGCGCTGGTGGCCCACAGCGACAAGACCAACGGAGTCCACAGCCGCATCATTTGGTCCTGCGATTGGTCGCACAATGGGCAATACTTTGCCACCTCCTCCCGCGAGGGCAAGGCGGTGGTGTGGACGCTGGGCCAGCCCACCCAGGACTCCCTCAAAGGCTGGCGGGCTGTCCACACGCTGGAGCTGAAAAACGAGTCCATAACGGCCGTGGCCTTCGGCTGGTCAGAGGGCCAACACCTGCTGGCCCTGGGCCTGGAGAGCGGCCTCATCAAAGTCTACCGGCTGGCGGAGGACCAATGGCAGCTCAGCTGGGACCTCAGCAAGGAGTAAGTGGGCGGCACCCGTGGACTGAATTTGTAATTCATTTCTTTTGTTTCCTCCAGCCAAGCCCATCATCTGACCGTGAAGCGCCTGCAGTTCCGGCCGGGCCCGGCGGCGGATGAGCAGGCCGTGCACTTGGCCAGCTGCGGGGAGGATCATTTGGTGCGCATCCACCGCCTCCTCCTGAGCTAATCTTCGGGGTTTTCCTTGTTCATTAAAACGAGACAATGCTAATTAGAATTGTGTACGCGGATTTTATCTAATCGGCCGACACACGCAGTCGGCGGCTAATTAAGTGTCGAATTCTGTAGGCCGCGGGTACTTAAGTGGCTGGCTGGCTGCTGGCGTCTTCAGTTCAATTCAAATAGATAAAATGAAGGCCTTTGTTGTGATTGCCTGCGTGGCCCTTTGGGGCGCCGTGGCCTTGGGCCAACCTGTGGATGATCGTGATCCTTACGAGGGCATTCAGGCGCCTGTGCGCCCGCCCAAGCATCAGGTGATCGAGGTGGACTTTGTCCACCATCACCGCGAGGAGCCCGCCCAGGAGAAGCCTCACCATGGACGCCCCCGGCCCTATCAACGCCCTCACCCCGACCACGAGGAGATGCAGCCCGCCCAGCCCATTCAGGTGGAGGTGATTGCCCCAGAGCCCGACAGGCCGCACCACGAGCGTCCCCGCCCGCATCAGCGTCCGGTAGAGGAGCCCATTCGGGTGGAGGAGGACGAGCACCACCGCCCCCACCACGAGCGTCCACGCCCACATCAGCGTCCGGTAGAGGAGCCCGTTCGGGTGGAGGAGGACGAGCACCACCGGCCCCACCATGAGCGTCTCCACCACAGACCCGAGGCGCTTGTTCCCCGTCCCGAGCAGTCTTACGAAGAAACGCACGAGGAAGTGCCGCCGCCGCCCATTCGCGTGGAGGTGATCCAGCCAGAGCATCGTCCGCATCACAGACCGCAGCCCGAGGAGGAGGAGGAGCTGCAGGTGGTGGAAGTGGTTCCCAACCCACCTAATCTGATGCCGCGCCCCCTGAAAGTTGCCATGGAACTGGCCCAGGGCGCGAGGCCTGTGCAGGTGCAGCTGGTGCATCCCCAGCCTGTCCAGCCGTTCTAGGCGGTCGACCGCAGGCCAATAAATTCAGCATTACGAAATCCTTATAATTGCCAAAGAGACAAGAGGGGGGCGGGGCGTGGGCGGTTCGGAGCTGCTGGCAATTTCCGGTGGTTGGTGAAATTTACTAAATTCCGCTGCATACTTTCGAGCGCGCCGTCTTTTTGGCTCTCGGCCACGTGCCACTTTGACCGCAACTTGCAATTTCCGTGCTTCAACTGGTTTTATGAAGCCACGCCCCCAGCCCCCGACCCCGCCCCCGTCCACCACTCTGTGATTGTCAGAAGTTGGCGTCGAACTGCGTCCGGATAATTGGCTAGCGGCAATCTTGCTTTGGCATTTTAATTATGTTTCGATGCAGTCGCCTCCCCCCAGAAACAATGGCCGGCGCTCGGTGTCATTGAACTGCAGTTTCCCAGGAAAATGGAAAAATCTGAAAACGAATATAGATAAGCGGAAACCCGGGCTTTGTTCGATAGATCGAACTGCATTTAGGCCTGCGCTGGTTTTTCCTCTCTCTCGCTTTTCAACTGAAAGTCAAACAAAGCGAGCTGCGAATTCGCGCCGACAGGGCACGCTTTTCCGACCCCCCCCCACCCCCCCCACCCCACCCCGCAGAGAGCTAAATGAATTCCATTGTACGGGCCCG
>JBAMCP010002258.1:0-13749 GCA_037075105.1 Lissocephala sabroskyi | reverse complement strand
GAGCCTCAATGTGTTCGGTTCCCTCATATTTGTTTTCTCCGCCACTAAGTGTGCGTGTGTGTGTGTGTGTGCAGTTCAGTAGGCCGTGTGCGTGGAAATTGAGCACAATTTTTTTTTTGTTCAAGTCCATCCACCAGCAGCGGAATTCTGATTGCCTTTTCTAACCGAAAAGTATCTAGATAGGTTTGTATCTATGCCCTCGACGCCTTGGCCAACTGACGTTCTGTCAGCCTGTCAGTCAGCCAGTCAGTCGGCCGCTTTGCTTGCATCTCCCGGGAGCGGCCGAGAGTGGGCGGCTTGTTTTGACGTTGGCCACGTTAAGAGACCGAAAATTTATTGTCACATTTTCTTTGTTTCTTTTTTGTGGCTGGGCCAGTGAGTCAGCTATGCATTTACCGTTAGAGAGTTGGTAACTTTTGGGCCATAAAAAGAACCCAACGGAATCTTCAATGAGATGCAAATGCATTCACCATTCGAACGGAGGTGGCGAGAACACCTCCGCCTCCCCCGCTCCGAATCAAATCTGTCCAGACAGAAATTGACCGAATGATTGAGGAAAAGATGAGATTGATGGAAAATTTCTAAAACTTTCCACAGTCAAAGGGAAAAAAATTTCTGGCTACTTGTCGGAATCAAGGATTTCCTAATTGAGAAGAAGATCTGGGAAGATCGGAATTATAATAGCACTCAAAATGGAACAAAGTAAAAGAAGGGCTAATGGATTCTCTAATAATCTCCGCATTCTCTTTTAAAAACTGAAGACTCTAAATTCGATTTAAAAAGAATATATCAAATGATCTCCCATATCAGAATATCAATAGAACTTCAAATAGAATAAAGTAAAAGGATAAAAAGAACTTTTGGATTATAAAAAAACCTAAACTTTCTCTTCCAAGGCTTCCAATTCGAACCAAAAAGATAATGAAAAATAATCTTCAATTTCTGCTGAGCAAATTCCCATCCAGAAGTCTTCCAAGAACCGAGCAAAAATCTAGCTGCTTGGTTTTGCTAGCAGAGCATTTGATAGTCGTTAGCAATTTGCGTTTCAATTTGCCAATCCCAGCCCTGATTATTTCAGGACAACCAAACCATTGGACAGACTTTTGCCCCTTTTGGCTTCTATGGGCAATTGGGGATTATTGGTCTGCGGCCGAAAGGTCAGTCAAGGCCTAGGACTTTCACTGTGGCCAAAAAGCTCAAACTTGGCCATAAATTAAGCCTAATTATTTTGGCCACTCTCAGCAGCCGCCAATGCCAGCCAGGAACCCCCCGTGATTTTGGATTGGACGGACGGACAGTCAACTCAGTTGTTGCTGCTGTGGCTGCCGTTGCTGTTGTTGTTGTTGCTGTGGCCAGGCGAAAGGGTATCTACACTTTTACCCCATTAAACAATTTGCAAATGTTTCTCCTTTCATTTTCTGTAAGTTGGTTGCTCTCGCTTCTTTTATTGCTGTAGTCGATGTTGTTGTTGCTGCTGCCGCTGTTGTTTGGGCATCAGTTTTATAATTACAGCTTACTTAGATTTAATGGCCACCAAGTGGGCTGGCTAGCTGACCATTAACCGACCACCACCCCCGGTCCTTGGTCCCCCCCATTGGCCAAGAAAACCGCGAGGACGCAGACAGCGAAAGTTGATTAGACGCCCAGGATTCATTAGCAAATTCATTACTGTTTTTGTTTTTGTTGTTGGCGGCGGTGGTGGTGGTGTTGATTGTCTTTTGGGGCCATCAAGGTCATTTGACATCAGGCCACAGATATAGAGAATTTATGTGTATACACAAACCATAGAGAAATCGGTAGATGGTCGCTTGCTGGGTCGCTTGCGGGTTCTCCATGTTCCCAGTTAATTAAAAGGCAAACAAAAAACGCAACCTCACAACTGATAAAAAAAACGCGGTTATCAGTGCGCCACTAAAAACAAAAACAAAACCAAAAACCCCAAAACCTCAAAAACCCCAGTACAAAAAAACAACAACAATGTCGAGACATTAACCATGATAATTATACAGAAGAAAAAAAAATTACCCAGAAAAAAAAATAGAAAACAAAACATGTGGACGTTGGTTCCATTGGAAAACGAATTGGGAATCAAGTCGCCATCGCCATCGCCAAACCAAAAGATACTGACTCTCAGATACAGATACAAATATATATACATATATATATGAATGCATGTGTGTGGAGAACCGACGACAACAGAGCTCGCAGTTGATAAGCAGAATCGGGGGGAAAAAAAACGAGAACAAAAATAAAACGGCAGAAATTTTTGTTGTCATTCCTGGGAATTCTACGGGGGAGTTTCTATTTATTTATTTGTCGTTTTTAGTGAGTTTTTAATTTGCAGATAAAAGGCAATAGACAAAGCCCAACAACAACGACAACAAATCTTGCCTAACCATAAATTTGCTTTGGGGCCAAAAGCGCACAATTCGTGTTTGAAATTTGCCCGAAAATTTCCAAGCAAATGGGAAAACAAATTTAAATTCTTATCAGCGTTGAGGTTTTTTTTTGGAGAAAAAAAAGTTTATCGTTAGTCAAGATCATAAAATTCTTCAAACGGATATAGAGTTTTTGGTTCTCAGAATTTAAAAATTTTGTTGCACTTCAGAGAAACAAATTTGGCAAACTTTCTTAGTAAGTTTTATAAATTTTAAATAAATTTTAAGCACTGTGATTTTGTTTTAAAAATGAATAAAATTTAATATCAATGTAAAATATATAATTAGACTTTCGATTTCGCCCTTTCCATTCCTCAAGATGACAGAATTTTAGTACAGAACCAGAAAACCTCCAAAGAAATCCTACAACCTCTTTTCCTCTATAAGAAATTTGGATGGAATTTTAGTACAGAGTTCGGGGCAATAAAGGTTCTTAAGAAGATCTTACAACCTTTTTTTCCTTTATCCAAAATTTGAAGGAATTTTAGTACAGAGTTCGGGGCATTAAAGGTTCTTCAAAAGATCAAGAAATAATTAAAGATATTTCAAGAAAAATCTTTACAGACCTCATTGGCTTTGAAGGGTTTTAAACAAGTTAGATAAAAACTTTCTAGAACAAATTAAGTTTTCTTTTGTGAAGCCTTCGTCACCGTGAATGGGTTAAGGATCAACCACCTTGCCATTTTATAAGTCCGTCTGTCACCAACATGGCAAGTCCGTCGCACCAAATCACTGCGTGTGGTCCCCCAGGCAGTGACGATGACGAAGACGAGGCTGACGATCTTACTGACGATGTTGTCGTTGTCGTTGTTGTTGTTGGTTGGAATGCTGTTAGTTATAAAATGGCCACAAAATCATAACGCGGGCGTGGGCAAGACTCCCCAGCACCTGTCCCTTTCCCACTTTCTCTCTTTTTCTCGTTCTTTCTCTTTGGGGACCACCGTGGCGACCGTTCGACGAACCTGATATTGGGAAGCTGGAAACTTCAGCATGATGATGACGAGCCGCTGTTTCCGTGGATCTCTCTCAGCCCCCAACCAACCCGTCCCCCTTTTCTCTTTTGATAGTTTTTGGAGTGTGAATTGAAATGTTTTTTTGTTTTTAAGATTTCTTCTTGGATTCTTCTCATCATCATCAAGTTTATCATCATGATCCGTGGACTTCGAGGTTTTGTGGTCATCAAAACTCGTTGTCACTAAGATTTTTATGAGGTTCGGTTTGAAATTCTTCGTCCATCTGTCCGTTTTACTATCACTGAGCGGTATGAGTTTTTGCCCTCCGCCTGCGCCTCTTCAACGGTACGACGGCGGCGGCGGCTCATCGATTTACCAAACGTGTTTTTGTGTATTTGTTGTTGCCGGCTACGTTGGCGTCACCTTCAGACCCGGGTCCGGACAGACGGACGGCCGGCGGACTGGTTGGTCGTTTGGTCGCGTTGGTGGCGCGCTCGTCCGCCCGCCTTTTTTGAATAATGATGATAAGCAGACGTGTTCTATCTATCGCACCGTTCGATCCCCACAACAAGCGGTTGTGTGTGTGAGAGTTTATATATTTTATGTATTATTGATTTATTGTGGATTTTTGCCTTATTTTTCAGCCGCAGCCGCCGACGGCCCAGACGAAAAGCGACTCAAAATCGTCGACTGTCGTCGTCGTCGTCGTCAGGTACACGAAACCGTCACGGATATGCCGGTGACGGCCCAAAAACCCCAACAACAAGATACAAGATACATTTTTTTTTGGGCCCAGGGAGGGGCGGGAGGGGGTCAACGTTTATATGCAGATACTTGTACATTTAAAGCGCGCCACTTGCCGCTCAGGCCGAGTTTGTTTGGGGTTCACTGGTTGGTTGCTGTTGTCATCAATTTATTTATTTTTTTTTTCGGCCAACAACAAGAACACCGAAAATTCCAGGCCTGCTGGCCGCTTACCCCGCTGGATTTGTGGTTCGTTTTTGTTTCGTTCTCATAATTTGTTTGCGGTCTCGATTCTCGATTCATTTTCTCCACTTTATTCGAGGGTGGGAGACGGCGGCGATCGTTCCACTCTGAGTGTGAGAAATTTATTTTTTCCCTCTGTATATTTTTTTCTCAAGTGGTTTTTGATGGCAGCAAAGAATTTAATGATGCGCATGCCGCGATCGGTTCTTCCGATTGCACTCGGATTTTCAATTCATCTCCAATTCGATGTATTGGACTTTTCAAAAGAGGCTTTCTAATTTCCTACTGCGACAGTTGACGGCGACGACTTAACCGCAGCCGAGAACCCAGCAGGCCACGGCCAGCAAGGGGCATCATCGTATCGATGTGGCAACATCTGTCATGCTGGGTTTCCTGGGTCGCCCGAACAGCCGGCCTCGCTCACACTTCCGTTCTCTCCCGGCTGCCTCTCTCCTCCACTGGCTTCCTTTTTGAAGGACATGAGCTTTTTTTTTTGCTTACAATTATTTGCCGTCTGTTTTGTCGCTCTCTTTGTTTCTGCGTAGGTTTCCTCTTTATGATGTGGTGGTTTCATTATGAAAATATGCAAACAACAGCAGCGGCGGTGGCGACGATTACAATTTCTGGGGAAGGAACCTTTTTTTTTGTGGGTTTGCTGATCGGGCTGCTTGATCAGCTGCTGGATTGCTTTGAATTGCGCCGCCTTTGGCAGGCCATCGACAGGCTAGAGATCCTCAGATTCTTGGTCCTGGGCGCGGGGCAAGACGAACGGAACAGTTGGCGGTTCTTTTGGGCAGACCAACTGAACCAACAATTAAGGAAAGTAATGGAGCCAAGGGCCCGGGAGGGAACTGTTTACATGTCAGCGACACCAACGTCATCGGAGGTAAGAAAAACTTTCCAAATAACAAGATCCTAGCTCAAGACAACTTGCAGTTACTCTTTTTGTGGAGGGCAGAGGGCGAATAAATCAAAGGCAATAATGAGGAGAAATAATATAAAGAGCGGGGAAAAAAAGAAAAGCAACAGAACAAGAACTCAAATAGCTTATTGATTTTTATCAAGGATTAAGCGAGGTGTTTAAAACAATAGGAATTTATTATCAATTCCAGATCAAAATATGTTAAGAGAAACCGAAACTCCAGCATTATAACCACAATATTCCTTGCTCAATTAGAAGAATTAGCTCCCATCTTTAAATTAAAGAGATTGTCTCATCAAATTTGAAATGAGAATCCAAAGATGTGAGAAGAGGGAACGGATTCTTTAGTACATCAATGGAATTAAATTCTGAAAGACAGCATATAAAGATTTTCCTAACCCAACTGTCTTTGCTTCAATCTTTATAAATTAACGATCTTTCAAGAGATCCAAAAAAAATTCCAGCAGAGGTCAACTTTAATTCTGAGAATAGTCTCCCAAAATTTCTCTTGAAACTTTAAATCATCGTAGAAAATCTCTTTCCTTATTCCTCTGGGGATTTTCTTTAAAAGTAGGAACCTTAAAGAACTCAGCAAATCGGGCATTATACTCAGACATTTCTAAATTCATAAGTCTAAATTCTTTCAATGAAAAACTTGAGAAACCAGGTGAGAAGGTGGAAGTTGAGAAGTTCAAGACCTTAAAGACTTTGGAGACACTTAAGGAAGCGAAAATAACTATGAAGTCTAACAAGGGAACTAAGGAATTTCCATTAACTTTTTAATCGAAACTTTGGAAATATTATAAATATTAAAAACAATTTAAAAACCCACAGAAAGAATTAAAAAAAGAAGACAACACCCCGCAAATCAGAAGTATCCTTGATCTAAAATGTTTTTCCTCCATAAATCACTTCCTTTAAGTTGATGACAATAACAGCCTTGTTTTCTATTCCTCTGCTGATTCCCTGAAATGTCCTCTTGAACTCTGCAATTGTTTTTTGTTCCCACCCTCAAATGCCTTGAGCATGACAAACTCCCCCAGCGATTCAAGCGACTCGAAGGCTGCAAAAACAGTATAAACACGACAGCGATCTACATAAAAGACCAATGCCCATTCATAAACAGTCGGTCGGTCGGCCGGTCGGTTGGAGTTCATTCTTCCTCGCTTTCTTTACCTACTCACGCGGGGGCTCTTTGTTCGGGGGCCCCCGAGAGTAGTTGGGAACAGTGGGGTGTGCGATGATTAGAAGCGCTTAGAATCAAACAACAAACGAGAATCCAAAACACCGGGCACAAAAGAGCCCCTCGCCCACAAACTGGCAGGCAGGCAGGCTGGCCGACGATCCACGGGTGGCGATGATGAATCGCCCCGGAGTGTAGGTAGAGGAATGCAGCAAGAGGAATGCAGCGGGAAGGCCGTTCGTTCGGTTTACCTCATCAACGTCATCGGCGATCAAGGCAGCTAAACGACACAAATTTTCCAGCCCCGCTCCTCCCCGGGGCCACTTGAGAGCGTGACGCGTGTCAACCACCGGGCGGTTCAGAGAGCGAGAGACGGAGAGAGCGGAGGTTCGGGCGGCTGCTTTGTCCTTTCTTTTTTAGGGGATGATGATGAGCCCACTGATGAGCCACAGGAGTCGACAGGGGAGTAGCCTCAATTGCCGTGTTTAGGGGATAATTTCGCTCCAAAAAAACAACCCAAATGAGAAGGACCAACAGACCGACAAGGATGACGCGCTCCAATGGTGCAACATCTGCTGTTGGCCGGCGTGTCCTTTTGTCATCCATTCAATTCGGGGAGACATGTGCGTTTTTAGTTATTGAAATTTTTACTTGTTTTGAGTCCTTTCCAGCGACTGCAGCCCGGGCATTGAGCATTTAATTGCAGATAAAATCGACAACTTGCCGGGGAGCACACCGAACAGCAGGCTGTCGGCCAACCGACATCCCTCAAAAGGCAGCTGAAACGGAAATGCATCTGGGCCCGCGCACGTGTCAATAATTGGGGAGTCCTGCCAGAGGATCGACAGATCGATTTCAGCTGGCCCAAAAGAGCTCATCTTGGACTTGTTACCGTTAACGGTTGCCAAACTAACGGTACGCGGCCTCTGCGCTTGGCTAATGTAATTGTGTGTAAATGCCATAAAGTTGGCAACACTTGCCCGCCCGGCGGGAAAGAGACTCGAAATCTCAATTTCCCGCCCAACAAGCAATCGTTGTTGTTGTTGGCGCGCCAAACGCAAATGAAGTTCATGAGATGGTCAAGCGATAATGTTGGCAGCACATTTGCCAGTCATGCTCGCCCGGCCGACCACGGTTACCAATTCAGTTGGCCAACTCGCGCGGCCAACGAGTTTTTTTGTATTTGCTGTCCATTTGTTGCCATCTCCGCCCGCCCCACCAGCAACATTGGCAACTCTGGCGCTGCCCTCAAAACGACGCCGCTGCCGAGTTTGAAATCAAATCAAAAGCACCACCAACAGCAACAACAGCAACAGCAACACAAATCTATGTAAAACTCAATTGAAGTGCAACTGCCGCCACCCCCTGTCCTCTGCCGGCGTCGACCAACATCAACGCTCCACTTTTGCTCTGCCTTTTGTTTGATTTGGTTTATGTGCGCGTCGCCGCTGCCGCCGCAGTCGTCTGACCCAACCAAAAAGTCGCCTCAGTCAGTCAGTTCGTCATGCCGTCAGTCGCATTGGCATGCATACGAGTTGCCCGCGTCGGCTTGATGGGCCGAGGGGTTCACTGCGATTGCAGGCCCCATTTCCATTCACTGCGACGCTCAGTCGGTTGGTCGTTTGGTCGCTTGGTCGGGCGACACTGCGACACCCAACACAGCCAGTGGAGAAGGGCAGAGCAGAGTAGAGATTTGGGGGGTGGGGGGACTCAGCCCATAACTGAATCTCCAGTGAAGCTTTGGCGGCTCCTCTGGCACCGTCCCGCCGCGGGTTCTCGTCTCGTCTGCTTCGTCATACGAAAAAATTTTTAGTAGAGAGGCAATAGAGGCGCTGGCGGGGGGCGGGGCATAAAATGAGTTGACCTCAAGTGACCTCGTTTCAGTTTTTTTTTTATTTACGCCGCTTTGCTTTTCATTTTCTTATTGCTGTTGTTGGTGTTGCTGCTGCTGTTGTTGTTGCTGTTACTTTGCTTTTTGCAGTAAGTGTTCGGGTGTGTGTGTGTTTATTTCATTTGTGCAAACGTTTTAATGAATTTTTCGTTCTCTTTCTCCGTTTGTTTGCCCGCCCCTCGGCCATTTCACCCATTGCTGCTTGGCCGTTGTTGCTGCTGCTGCCGCCCAGTGGGCAATCGGGGGGGAGGCGTGGCAAACTTGTCGCATTTCCAAGCCGTTGAGTGTGTGTTGCCTTTTTCAATTAGAAATCGTCAAGAAATTCACATAATTTGCTTACTTGCAACGACAGCAACAACGACAGCAACAGCAACAACAAACTGACCCCCTGTGTTGGTTTTCTAGAATCCGCGCCTTTTAGATTTGTTTGCCTGGCTTAAAAGTTGATTACTTTCACCGATACCACAGCAGCAGCAACACCAACAACTTGAGGAATATGAAGCACAGTTATGACAACAACAACAACAGCAGCAGCAACAGCAACAACGTTGACCAAAACAAAAAGACAACGACAACGAGTGGCCGCCACAAAAGCCGTCAAAAGCGACGATAGCCTGAACCAAAGCAACAACAACAACAACTCGGCCATCTGAACTCCCAACGAAGTTTACTTTTGGCCGTTGGCATATGAAAAATGTTTGAGCTTAATGAGGCCAACTGAGCGGTGCGGACCAGCGAGCAATTCGACTGTCTTTGCCGCTGCTGCCGGTGATGGACAGGTTGCAGCAACAACAACACAGAAAAAACATCAACGACGGCAGCAATTTGAAATCAGAGGCTGCCTCGCCTCTCTCACACACAAACACACAAACAAATAATTGGAAATAATTAGCAAAAAGAAAAAGACGGCAGATCCACTGTCCCCATTGTTGCTGTCACTGTGGTTGTTGCTGCCGTTGTTGTTGTTGGGCATTTCGAGTTGAACTCATTTGACTGCCAGTTGTGTTGGGGTTTCTTGGGCGGGGGTCAGTGGGACCAACACTTTCTATTTCATGAAATTTGTCGCAACAGCAAACGCAACAACAGCAGCAACAACGGCAGCAATAATTCCTCGTGGATTCAATTTGAAGTTTGGGGCTCCCCATTTGCTTTGTTGTACCCACGCCAGCCACCCAGACAAAAGACGAACGGCAACAGCAACAATGCCAGCAGCGGCAGCAACAACGGCAGCGCCAGCAACAACGAGAAGAAAGGCAACCACAAAACGGAAATGGCTAAACATTACACACCATGGATATGAAAATGAAACGCAAATGCCGAAAAACAGTTAACCCTCCCCGCCCTCGCCCTGCCGCCCCCACTAAAGTCTCTATCGTCGCCGCTATGGGAGAGTGGCAGCGGCAGCGGCAGGGCCCCGAGGCTGGGAGGGGGCCGACTGGTTATGAAACCAAAGCATCTGTCTGTCTGTCTGTCTGTCAGGCAGTCAGTCAGTCAGTCAAATGCGCTGACGGAACCAGGCGACGGCTTGGCCGCCCGCGCAGGCGCGACTGCTAAGCGGCGTCGACGTTGCTGTCCCCATCGTTGTTGCTGTTGTTGTAGTTGCTTCTTCAACAACAACTTTCCAAAAGCTCGCATACACACTTAAACACACGCACAGTCCATTGAGTGCCGCCGTCATTTCTCGATTTCATTATTTTTACCGTTTGTTTTCTGTTTTCCGGTCGCTTCTTCTTTCGGAATTTACATGCCGCCCAAAAAAAAAGAGAGAGGAAACTCAGTGGGCAGTCGCGGAGCAGCGCTTTTCCAACTGAAGCATAAAACTTTTCGCTTTCCATGATCGGCAAAAATTTTAACTTTAATTTCCTTACAAACAAACAAAAAATCAATTGAAATGCAAAACGCGCAGCAGGGCGGAATTGCCACTTATCGTCGGCTCTGCCAGGCGATAGCATCGGCAGGACCTCCCCGCATTGCTGAGTGCGCAACTGGCAGCCGGAACAGGGAGTTGCCCGCGATTGGGCGAAAGGACCAACACACACACACAGAGGGTGTGGGCGGGCCACCCCACCGACTGACAGCAAGTTCATTGCATTTTATGCGACGCGACGTTGCAGGTAAACTGGCAGCAACAATGAGGCCCCTGGGGAAGCGAGGACAAGGATATGCCCGCCCACAAGAGGATGCCTAATGCGCCACGCATCCTAGCCAAGCCCCCCGCTCTACAACTGAGTTGGTTCAGACGACGGCGGCGGTGACGTTGACGCGGTTGCTTTGTTTGTGCGCCCGCCAGGAAAAGGGTACAGGGTGCTCCCTACCACCCCACCAACCTGCCTCGCCCTGTCTCTTTCTGGCTGCTCGGCACGCACACAAAAAGCTGTGCTGGCAACCAAAATGCCACAACACAATTTTCTCACCAGAAAACCTTGCAGGAAACCCTGCGACTCGCCCCCGCCGTCTGTCCGTCCGGGAGGGAGTTGGGTATCCTGACAAGCATTGTGCGAACCAAAGCCAACCGAACAGAAAGAACAAAAGGCGAACAGAAAAGTAAACTTGTTTTTTTGCCTCCACCGAGCCCCGCCGACAACCGGAGGGGAGGGCAGGTGAGCGACTGACTCGCCACATCGACTACTGTTGTCAAATGGCACCACACACACACACACACACACACACAGAACGAAAATGGTAACCAAAACGCAACTAGAAATGCGCATGGAAATGCGGGTCGTCGGTCGGGTCGGCCCGGCCCAAGAGGGCGGAGGTGGCAATGGCCACTGATACAGTGGTCGAGAGTGAAAATCTCCATGACGATCGGCGCAAGGGGCAGGGACACCAACTGGATTAGTCCTGGCGAACCGCCTATAAAAATAGCAAAAATGGGGGCGATGGCGACGCATTGCCGGTGAACACACCGGGCCGGGGGGGCAGGGGGAGGCTGAGTGAGTCTGTGGCCAGCAGAAATCATAAAATGAAAACGAGTTACAGAATTCCGTACTGCAATCAGCCACACACCGAACAGGTAGGAACTCAACGGCGATGGCGACGATGGCGTTGGTGACGCTGACGTTGTTGTTGTTGGAATGCAAACTAAAAATAGGCAGCCCAGCCAAGGATATGAGCGGCCGCGGGAGGCTTGAAGTTGGTGGGCGGCACGGGGCAATGCCAAAGTCAACTTGCCTAAGCTTTGACTGCCTGACGGGTGGACGGGCGTCTCCTACATTTCTACATATGTTTGTATATAGTCTAATGTCTGCGATGTCGTCGCCATCACCGCTGGTGTGGCAGTCATGGCCATTATATCGTTAGACATGAACCGACTACTCTGAAGGGCCGCCCGCCCGTTCGCCCGTTGACTTTGATTGCAAAGTTTACATGGCACCAAAGTGCATTTTCAATAAGAGGAAATTTCACACAGCCGACTGGCAAACGCCTTCGCCGCGCACTTGTTCTGCTTCCCGGCAGTGGGACCTGTGACCCCTCACCTTTTGCATCTGCAACCCTTTAGTTGAAAAGTTGTCGCGCCAAGACAACCGCCCTTCCAATTTATTTGCCTGCCAAGTGAACTTAAACTTTGCCTGCCAAGGATCCAAAAACTATAGACGCTGCTGAACCCAAAACAAAAAACTTGTCGCAAACAAAAAGCACCAACTTTTGACACTTTCAAATGTGACGCGGGGCTCTATTGAAAATTAAATGGAAACGAAGCTCCCAAAACCAAAAGAGGGCGGCAGGGAGCACAAGTAATTCCTTGCGAGTGGAAGTTTTGGCTCACAAACAACCCGTGTTTGCATTTGTCGGGTATTCATTTCGTTCAAGTTTTCGGGTTGATTTCGCACCCACACCGCCGGTCGTCCTTCGTCCTGCCTTTTATAATGGAAGTGCCAATTGGCATACGTTCATCGATTGGGAGCAACAAACAAACCAAAAAAAGACAGACATCCACCCATCAGCAACGATAGATAGCCCGTGTCGAATTATAAGATGAGTTGGGTCATCGGTGATGAATTTGGGTTTCCCCAAAGGCCGCTTAAGAGGCCCTTTATCAGGGGGAAGGGGGGCAGTGTATATTTCTGGGTATCATGGGTAAGCAGATCAGCGAGAGAGTTGAGGAGTTTTTAAAGCAATAATCAGGATTAAGAGAGTGAGAAGTCGGTGCGTTTCAAGTGAGATTATTTATGGAATTCCTATTGAGTTTCTCTAATTGTTGGGGGGACAAAATGATTAAATTATTTTTTATTTAAATGTTTGATTTAACTAAATGATTCTATTTAAAAGAAATTCAGTCTTTTAAAAAATCCGGGAATAATTATAAAATTAATATATATCCCAATAAGATTAAAGAGGAATTGATGAAGATTTGAATATTTGTATGTCAAGCAAAGGAAATAACAAGCTCAATTAAAAATCCGTAGATTCTTTAAAAAGAAACCTTAAAGTATTGGGAGTTGGAATTAACTTAAAAGGTTTTTTTTTACTTTAAGGCTTTACAGAAAAAAAATTGTTTCAAATGGATTATTCAAAGTATTGCCCATCGCTATCCATATATTCCTAACGATTGTATTTGAAACTTGAAGACAGTCTTTAATGGATATTCAAAACTCTCTCTTCTATACTTTCTAGTTTAAAAAACCATCCATCTAACTATTGTATTGGAAAATCGAAGACTGTCTGCAGTGAATTTTGAAAACGTTCTTTGCATCTCAATTCCGTCTTTGGTTTAAATCGTATAGAGATGAGCTCAAGAACGATAAACATCTTTAGACTTTAAAAAACCTTCTTTAATATTTAACATATTAGAGACGTTTTTCTTTTATCAAGGATTTAATGAATATTTTCTAGAGGTCTGTAATTATAATAGAATAATTAAAGCAGAGCTCAAGTCACCATTCTTATAAAGAGAATATATACACAAAATATTTAAAGAGATTTAATGGATCCAGAATCTCGGATCTATTAATAGAAGTCATAATTAAGCCCCAAAAAATGTCCTAGACTACTTTCGATTCGTAAAAAGAATTCTATTCATTGGACAACAAGAGAAGAGATTCTCAAATAAATAGATCCCACGAATTGTGGAGTAAGGATAATATAAGACACTTTATAGACTTGACATTCCTTCAGCCAAGAATCTTCGAAGTTCCTAAAGCCGAAAGGTAAGCTAAGGTATAAAACCTTACAGACTTGATATTCCTTCAGCCAGGAATCTTCGAAGTTTCTAACACAAGCCCACAAAAACTATAACAAATAAATGTATTGAAAGAGATTAAATAAATAAATAAAACTCAGCTACCGATCGCTTGGAATCCATTGCAATTATTGCCCCTCTTAAAGAGCTTAATCCTCTTAGGAGAGCCCAAAGGTGCGCAGCGAATTCAGCG